>PVKS010007167.1:0-74375 GCA_004027875.1 Aplodontia rufa | reverse complement strand
AGTGACACAGCAATATCGATGTTCATAGCAGCACAATTTACTATTGCTAGGCTATGGAAACAACCCCGGTGTCCCTCACTGGAAGAATGGATCCAAAAACTGTGGTACATTTATACCATGGAATATTACACAGCAATTAGAAACAATGATATTGCAGCCTTCAAGGGTAAATGGATGGTTATGGAAGAGATCATGATGAATAAAATCAGCTTAACCCAGAGATCTAAGGGTCGATTGTCTCCACTCATCTGTGGAGGTGGGGACTTGACCCTAGACAGTGAGAAAGTTGGTCTAGTAGCATGAGTTAAATCCAGATAAGATGTAAAGCTTTACAATCTAATACTTTTTTTAGAGTTATAATGGGAAGGGGAAGGGAGGGATAAGGGAGGGTAATTGGGGGGGGGCATTCCTGGGGATAATTGCAATATCCAGAATATATACACATTTTATACACATTTTATATTATTTTGTTAAAATCTTGTAAGGTTGCTCAAAAATAAAAAAATTAAAAAAAATAAAATAAACATTTGCTTTAACATTCCAATCTGGCAAGAGCCCAATCCCACTTACTTTGTCCAGATTTTTTGCTGCTGTTATTGTTTTCAAGTACTAGGGACTGACTCCCATGTACTCTTTTTTTTTTTTTAAATATGATACGCTTCACGAATTTGCGTGTCATCCTTGCACAGGGGCCATGCTAATCTTATCTGAATCGTTCTAATTTTAGTATATGTGTTGCCGAAGCAAGCACCCATGTACTCTTTTGAATAAGCTACATCCCTAGCTCTTGACTTTTTTTTTTTTTTTTTTTTTTTTAAAGAAAGAGGGACAGTGAGAGAGACAGAGAAAGAGAGAAACAACTTTATTGAGTTTTTCACATGGCCTTAGTTGCTCCAACACTCAGTTGTGTACGTGGTGCTGGGGTTTGAACCCGGGTCCTCGTGCTTGCCAGGCAAGCGCCGAAACTGCCGAGCCACCGCTCCAGCCCCTTGACTTTTTTTAATTATGAGATTGAGACAAGTTCTGAATTTCCCAGCCTGGCTTTGAACTTGACATCCCCCTGCCTCATCCTTCAAGTAGTTGGGATTACAAGTGTGTGCCACTGTAGCTGCCCTGTCACTCATCAGATACTGAAGTGAACATTACATATGAGAACTGATACAAGGAATCTATATTGAATTAATCATATGCAGACTATACCAGATTCTGTTCAAAGGTCAAAGTCTGCTGGGTGTGGTGGCACACACCTGTAATTTGAGCAACTCAGGAGGCTAAGATGGGAGGATCACAAGTTCAAAGCCAGCCTTAGCAACTTAGTGAGGCCCTAAGCAGCTCAGCAAGAGCCTGTCTCAAAATAAAATACAAAAAAGAGCTAGGGGTGTAGCTCAATAGTTAAGAGCCTGGCATTCAATCCCTGGATCCCTGGTACCAAAAAAAAAAAAAAAAAAAAAAAAAAAAAAAAAAAAAAAAAAAAAAAAAAAAAAAAAAAAAAAAAAAAAAAAAAAAAAAAGTCAAAGACCAATAAAAAAGCTATAAACAAACAAACAAACAAATAAAGCTATAAACAATTTTATACAGCTTCTGCCTTTTTTTCTCCAAAGACTATGAATAAAATAATGGTTGACTGGTAGAATAATCACAGTACTTCTGGTTCACTGTATGAGATGCTGATTTGAGAAGAGAAAGCTTATGATTGGTGAAGAGGAAATTGGGAGAGTTTAGCAGACAACGTCCTATAAACCAATGGTTTTTCATTTGCAGGGCTGGAAAAAAGTTTTTTAAAAAAGAAAGATTTCCTAATTGACTATCCAATTATCCAGAAATATTTTCTCTTCTTTTTTCAGTTCCTAGGGTCCATCCATATATATATGTATACAGATTACTGCTATTAAGTCTACAGAATGCTGTAAATTCTCCACATCAGCTACAATATATGAAGATGATCCAATGTGTCTAATGAGAAAGAGATTTAGTGTTTAAATGTTTGGGGAAGTTTCTTTGCTGAATTCTGATTTGTATTTCACCTCAATAATCTGGCCAAAAAATACAAACACACATATAAATATAAATAGACTTTTTTAAAATTTTCTAAGAATTAAAAACTTAAATAAAATTCATGTATCCATTAACCAACTCAATGCAACTTTACAAATAAGTTAACACTACTCTTTTTATTTGAAATTTGTCATTCATGTACGTGAACTTTTACTTCTTATTTATGTGTACCTAAATAACATAAATTATTATTCTGTATAGGCTAAGTGTAGATTGCTTTCTAGAACTTGGTTTCTATCTTTTTTTTTTTATTCCTTTTTAAAGAAGGAGAGGGACAGGGAGAGACAGAGAGAGAGAAAGAATCAATTTTATTTAGTTTTTCATGTGGCTTTCATTGCTCCAACACTTTGTTGTATATGTGGTGCTGGGATTTGAATCTGCATCCTTGCATATGCCAGGCAAACACCGTACCAGCTGAGCCACTGCTTCAGCCCTGTTTTCTATAACTTAAGCATGTTTCTGAGATATATCCATGTTGATCATGGAACTCTACTTTATTTTCACTACTACTTATTATTTTATGAAATTAATATATCAAAAATTTATTCTATCAGTGGATATTTAGGCTGATCCCAATTTTTCACTAAAGTATGCTAGATGAGTTATAATAAAGGTCTCCTTTTCTTTCTTTCTTTTTTTTTTTTTTATCAGTACTAGGGATTGAATCCAGTGTCTCACACATGCTAGGGAAGCACTCAACCACTAAGCTACATCCTCAGCCCTTTCCCTTTTCATTTCTTATAAAGATTTTTAACTTCCCAACAGTCCTTATCAAGCCAGTAACAGAAGAACAAATTTCACATTTGCCAGAACACAGAACTGTCATTACCTAAGATCATCAAAGGTAAGGAAAAAATAACTTCATTTTCATAGCCAAGGCAAACTACATCTCAAAACTTTCAAAATGCATTGGATTTTGACCTTTTTAATCTGATCCTATGGGACAAACATTAATAAAATCGAGCCCTGGGTAAGTTATGTACATAATTTTTACAACAGGGGTTAGGGTTCTAGCTTAGTGGTGGAGTGCTTACCTAGCATGCATGAAGCCCAGGGTTTGATGCCGAGTACCAATAAATAAGTAAGCAAACAAACAAATAAATAAATTTTACAATAGGAAAATTACTGGTTTCTATTTAGATTTAAATTAATTTGTTCTGGAAGGGTTAGTGATTATTGGAGATTAAACCTAAGGCTTCACACATACTAGACAAGTGCACAACCACTGAGTCATATTCCCAGCCTCTCAGCCTTTTTAAAAGTTTTTAATTTCAAGACAGGTCTTGGGGCTGGAGAGATAGCTCAGTGGTTATGGCACTTGCCTGGCATGCGTGAGGACACAGGTTTGAACTACAGCACCATATTACACAGCAAAGTGTCACAGCAATGAAAGCCACATGAAAAACTAAATAAAACTGATTCTCTCTTTCTCTCTCTCACTGTTCTCCCTTCTCCCCCAAAAAAGACAGGGTCTTGCTAAGTTGCCTAGGCTGTTCTCAAATATGGAATCCTCCTACTTCAGCCTCCTGAGTAGCTGGGAATACAGGCATGCACCATAAAGTAACTCTTCTTAAGTAAACAGAGAAGGATTAACCATAATATAGGTAATGATACTGTTTACCTACAGATTTGTCCCATACGCTATCATTTGGCTGACAGTTCTTTTTCAAAATAAATTTAGCAAGAAATTTACTAATCAAATCTTTATGCTCATGGCTGGAGAAATAGTAACCATGACAGCAGTATTCAACAACTGGATTAAATTCTGTCAATTCCAACTAGATGTGAAATGCTTTTCAAACCTGACTGAAGCAGGTCATTTGAAGAAACATCATTGACAATTTTTGGGGGGGTTCTGGGAATTGAACCAAGGGGTACTTCGCCACTGAGCCATATCCCCAGCTCTTTTTGCTTTTTGTTTTAAGAGAGGGTCTCCAGGCTGGAGCGGTGGCTCAGTGATGATGGTGCTTACCTGGCATGGGTGAGAATGCGGGTTCAAACCCTAGCATCATATACAACAAAGTGTTGGAGCAATGAAAGCCACATGAAAAACTAAATAAAATTGATTCTCTCTCACTATGAAGGAAAAAAAAAGGACAGGGTCTCACTAAGTTGGTTACAGCCTCACTAAGTTACTGAAGCTTGTGTAGAACTCGCCATTCTCCTGCTTGAGTTTCCTGAGTCATTGGGATTACAGGCATGCATCATGCTCCCAGCACAATTTTTTAAATTACCTTACAAAAGCCTTTCTTAATTGTACTGAAGTCAGGCAAAACGTAGTCTATCATTACTGTATTTTCTTCTCCTTTTAACCTGTAAAAAAAGAGATTTACAGAGTATTTAAATTATGTGTAACACCATCCAAAACTCAGTTTTTCAATTCTTAGATTACTATTATACATACTTTGGATGTATACATACTTTGCAATATCCATGTCTCTGTAAAAATCCTGAGACACATAGCATACATCTTCTTTCACTTGATTAATTACGTGTGTTTCATCCATGACATGTAGCTGCCTAACAGAAATAAAATATAAAGTTTGAAATGGAGAAAATTTAAATATAACTTAAAATTATTATTTAAGATTATTTTCTTAAATTAAATTTTGGGTCACTTTTTAAAAAAATATTAAATTCTTGAATGTGTAAAATATCTTTAATTTTGTAGAATACTCTCATTTCCATTATTCTATTTAATCTTCACATTATTCCTCTGCAGGCAGGTTTTTAACCCAGTTTTTGGGTACGGAAATAGCAGAGATGCTAAGTGTTAAGGATTACCTAATTAAAGAGCAAACTTTCCCACCAACAATTTTGAATGGAATATTGCTATAATGCAATACTTAAATCTTTGTGCTTTCTTTTGTAATTATAGAAGTATTATCAATCAGCACAAAGAGCCTAGCAAATAAAAGATGTTTAATATTTGATGAATAAATGAAAGATTCAAGTTTAGTGTACTAAATAAAAAACAAAAAAGTGATCCTTTGAATATTTTTCTGTATGCATAGATTTTATTACATGGTTTTTGTTCTCAATATATCTCATGAGAATTTTCTTTTCTGTCTGACAAAGTCCAGACTTGGGGAAGAGCCTGGCAAAGCCGGCATTCCGGGAGATTGCCAAAACCATCCCTTCTATAAATTGGCTGTGTTCTAATGATTATATGTATTATGAATTTACTTAAGCTGAAAACTCTCTGATTGTTATAAAAATTGCATTACTCAATCAACTGTTGCGGATTGTTGAAAACAGTACTGGTAATAACACACATAGAAATCATGGAAAATAAAGCTACACTGACTCTAAAATGAAATTGGATATAAAAAGCAAAATAATTAAAACTAAGGAACAAAGAAACTATAATATGTGAAACATCTACAGAAAGACATGTTTATCTTTCCTGTTCTTGTAGAGGTTGAGTTTTGACCCCTTAGCAGTAAATAAGACACATTTACCTTTCCTGTCTTTGTAGAACTCAGATTTTTACCTCTTAACCCATAGACTAGGAGGCTCAAATATTTTATAATTATAGGACCTAACATAACCATAACATATCTAGTAAAGTTATAATAACAATACAGCTTTAGGTTAATTATTAATAGGGTATGGGGGATATTATAGTTTATTACGTAGTCTAGCTAATTTAGGAACTTCTAAATAGAGAGAGACAGCATTTGGGGAAATGTTTGATTTCTGTCTTTTATCAAAGCAGATTTAAAGAACTAAGAACAACATTATTCTTTTGAAAAATAGGGCTTCTTTTTACAGTGCATGAGACAGTCCGTGAGAATTTGACCATGACTTTATGATAAAGTGGATAGTTTTATATGTCTGGGAAACTGAAACAGTTTAGATTTGATGGTCACAGATGTTGATACTTTGAGTTTACTGGGAAACTGAAATTGTATTATGAAGCAGATAATGAAAGTCTTGTTTGTGCACCTGTATAAAAATGTTCAACAATAAAGTACGAATGGCATTTTGCTCAAGCAGGGAACTGTGTCTGCTTGCAACTTGTCCCGGAGGTTCGAGCCGTACCTCCGCACCGACTCCACTCCTCCTTCTGGGACCCGAGTTCAGCTGGGGCTAGCTCCTGGCACTTCTGTCTTTTTGCTTTTGTATCCCAAACATCATTATATACCACATTTCATCTTCTTTAAGATGTACCATTGTACCAAGGAGAAGAAAACTGCTAATTAAATTATGACAATTCTGAGGTATCAAGGATTGAAAAATTCACCTGATTTCACAGATTAAAATGTGGGAAAAAAGGGGCTGGAGTGGTGGCTCAGTGGTTGGAGCACTTGTATGAGCAAGGACCCAGGTTCAAACCCCAGCACCACATACACAACTAGGTGTCGGAGAAACAAAGGCCAGATGAAAAACTAAATAAAATTGAATCTCCCTTTCTCACCCTCTCTCACTTTCTCCCTCTTTCTTTAAAAAAAAAAAAAAGTGAAAAAAAGTACAACTTGGGGTTGGAGCAGCGGCTCAGCAATCACAGTGCTTGCCTGTTATGTGTCATGTTCAGACCCCAGCACCACGCAGCAACTAAGTAAGTGTTGGAGCAACACAAAGCAGATGAAAAGCTAAATAAAATTGATTAAAAAAATTGTACAACTTAGAATCCATGAAATATAGGCATTTTTATCTATATCTTTATTTCATTACTTAGTCATATTCTGGGAAACAGAATATCAAATAATTTTATTCCCTTAGCATATTTCCAAATTGTTTACCAGAAAGGTCATCAAGTGATGATCAGCAATCAAGAAATGACCATATAAAAAATCTGCAACATCATCTTTTGAAAAAAATTCTATTTAGATTGTAAATTTTGGGGCTGGTGCAGTGGCTCAGTGTTTGGAGCGCTTGCCTGGTGTGCATGAGGATCCAGGTTCAAACCCCAGCACCACATACGCAACTGCCAGAAAAATTAAAACTAGATGGAAAAAAAATTATTCTTTCTCTGTGTCTGTTAAAAAAAAGAGGGGGCTGGAACAGTGGCTCAGTGGTTACGGCACTTGCCTGGCATGTGTAAGTACACAAGTTCAAACCCCAGCACCACCTACACGATGAAGTCTCAGAGCACCGAAAGCTACCTGGAAAACTAAATAAAACTGATTCTCTCTTTCTCTCTCTCTCACTGTCCCTCTCTCTTAAAAAAAAAAGTATTTTGTATTTTTTCTCTATAGAGAATTAAATACCATGAGGAAGAAAAAAATCTCTTGTTTGTCCAAGCATTCCAAGATCTTAAATAATAAAAATTTGCTGAACTGAATTTGTGATCTTACTACTGGAATATAACTTTTTTTTTTTTAAAGATGGTACTAGGGATTCACCCCAGGGACATCCTACCACTGAGCCATATCCCCAGCTCTTTTAATTTTTTTTTTTTTTTTTAAGAGAAGGTCTAGTCAAGTTGTCCAGGCTGGTCTTGAATTTGCAATTCTTCTGAGTCAGTCAGAGGCTGCCTCCACCCTGCCAGGCTCCACACCAAGTCACCGGGATTACAGGCATGTGTCATCACAACAGCCAAGTAATATAATATTTTTCATGTCTGAGAATTATGCATTTTTATCTTTTAACTATATACAACTCCCCAAGAATTATCCATTTTTGCTGCTGAATCTTTTTTTCTTTCTGTTTTTTTCCTGAGAACCATTTACTCGTTTTCTACGGGAGTAATGTTTTTTCTAATGGATTGAAAAACACTGCTAATGGATAAAGATAAAACCCATATATGCTATAATTTGGATTTGGAATGTCCCCCCAAAGACCCATGTGTTAAAAGTTTGGTCCTCAGCTTGGTGCTATTAGACAGTGTAATCTTCAAGAGACAGAATGCAGTGGTAGGAAGTTAGTTACTGCAGGAGTGCACTTGAGGGAATACTGGAACCCCAGCTCTTTCTCTCTCTCTGCTTCCTGGTGGTATGGTAAACAAGCCTCTTTCACCACACACTCCCACCATAATAAATGTGCCACCATAGACCCAAAGCAGCCATCAACTGAAATCTCTGAAACTGAGACAAAATAAACCTTTTCCATAATTAACTTGATTGTCTCAGGTATTTTGTTACAGGAACATAAAGCTAACACAATGTAGCACATTTGTTTCACTTTTTAGATTCATGTTTATCTTAGTTTTTTGTTTACAAAGGCTTTTTTTTTAAAAAAGGTTTAAAATTTATATTGTTAAAATACAAAGTTGTCAAAAACCTATCCTGATAGTAGTTCCTAGAGCCTGGGAAGGATATATGGGAGGTGGAGGTGAAGATAGGATGGTTAACAGGTACAGGAGTGCAGTTGAAAAAGAAGAGTAATTTCCATGTTCTATGGTAAAGTAAGAAGATGATGGTTGACAACAGCTTTTTGAATGTTTCAAAATAGCTAGTAGAGAGGATTCTGAATGTTCCAAATATAAACAAATGATAAATGTCTGAGGTAATACACATACCTATTACACTGATTTGATAATACATATTGTACTCAAGTATTGAAATCATCCTATATCCTGTAAATATGTACAATTATTATGTGTGAATTAGAAATAAGCAAATATAAATATGTATGTATGTACGTATGTACATCTGTACATACATAAACTTCATCCTGTTAGGAGTTGGTGGTTTTCAAGACTAGAGAACACAGGGGTTTGGGTGCTGGTAATCTTCCGCTTAAACTGTGCTGTGGTTTCATGGGTATGTTCACTTTTGAAAATTCAGTTGTAGAATCATAGTTTGCATATTCTGTATTTATGTCTCATTTCAATAAATTGTCAATAAAGTTGAATGGAGGAAAATATGCCCTGTACCACTTCTTCCACTGTTTTGAAGCTTAGCAACTAAGTTAACATTTTCTTACTGGACTTTTTGTTTGTTTATCTTTGTAGTGCTAGGGAATGAACCCAGAGCCTTGCACATGCTAGGAAGAGCTTGACCACTGAGCTACATTTCCAGCTCTCTTCTTATGTTTTTTTTATGTATGTCTTAAATCCTAATCTGCCTCAACTTTTTCTCCCTTTCTAGCTTGTTGCTTTTAATGTGACTGGGGTGAGCAATTAAATACCCCAAATTATTGAAACCAAGCCTAATTACATTTGGTTCTACACTGACAGACACTGACATAATCATAATGTAAATGTTATTCATGAGCTTTCCATTTTTAGAGCTAACCTTTAAATAAGGCAAGACAGTCTAAACTCTTAAAAAGGTAGCATATAGAGACTGGAGAGGTAGCTCAGTGGTAGAGTGCTTGCTTGGCATATGCAAGGATCTAGGTTTGATCCCTAGCACCACACACACACAACATAAGTGTCAGATAAACAAAACAAAAAGATGAAAAAATAAAATTGACTCTCTAAAAAAGTAGGATATAAATGTCATAAACTTGATAATTAAGAAGAAATGGGTCAGTTGCTCAGCAGGCGGAGGCAGAAGGATTGCAAGTTTGAGGCCAGTTTAGGCAACTTAGACCCTGTCTCAAAATAAAATATAAAGGATTGCAGATGTAGCTCAGTGGTACAACATGTGAAGCCCTGGTGCTATTCCCTGTATTGGGGTAGAGGAGAGAAAATGGTATAGCATTATGCTTAATGAAAAAAATTAATCTCTAAAGGTCATATATTATGTGATTCTATCTCCATAACATTAATTTTTTTTAAAGAAGGAAGGACAGTGAGAGAGAGAGAGAGAGAAAGAGAAACAATTTTTATTGAGTTTTTCACATGGCTTTCCTTGCTCTGACACTTAGCTGCATACGTGGGTGCTGCAGATCGAACCCGTGTACTTACGCATGCCAGGCAAATGCCGAAACCACCGAGCCACTGCTCCAGTCCCTCCATAACATTCTTGAAATAATAAAATTGAAGAGATGGAAAATGGACTAGCAGTTATCAGATACAGGAATAGGGTAGGTGTTATGGTTTAGATATGAGGTGTCCCCCAAAAGTTCATGTATGAGACATGTAAGAAAGTTTAAAGGTGAAATGACCAGCTTAGGAGCCTTAACCTAATCAGTGTGTTAGTCCACTTGATTAGATTAACTGAGTGGTGCCTGTAGGCGGGTAGGGTGTGGCTGGGGGGAGATAGGTCATGGGGGTGTGCCTTTGGGGTTTATATTTTATCCCTTGTGAGTGGAGCTTTCTCTTTGCTTCCTGATTGTCATGTCCTGAGCTGCTTTTCTTCTCCACACTCTTCTTCCACCATGATGTTCTGCCCAGAACTATGATGGGCCCAGAGCTATGGAGCCAGCCATCTACAGAATGAGACCACTGAAACTATGAGCCCCAAATAAGCTTCCCTCCTCTAAGTTGTTCGTGTCAGGTCTTTTGGTCTCAGCAATGCAAAAGCTCACTAAAACACTAGGGAAACAAACTGGTTGGAGTGATTGCTCAATGGTTGGAGCCCTTGCCTGTTACGCATAGGGACCTGGGTTTGAGCCCCAGCACCGTGTACACAACTAAGTGTCGGAGAAACAAAGGTCAGATGAAAAATTAAGTAAAGTTGATTTGCTTTCTCTCAGTCTCCTCCTCTCTCTCTTAAAAAAAACAACAACAACTGAATATGGTCTGTAATCTAGTTAATATTGTACCAATGTCAATGTCAATTTCGTTGTTTTGATATTATATTATAGCTACATAAAATGTTATTAAAGTAACACCAGACTCAGGCTGGAGTGGTGAGTGGCTCAGCAGATGCAGCGCTTGCCTGGCATGTGCAAGGACCTGAGTTTGAACCCCAGCACCATTCATAAACAGTGAAGTGTCAGAGCAATGAAAGCCACATGAAAAACTAAATAAAACTGATTCTCTCTCTCTCTCTCAAAACAAAGCAAAATAAAACAAAAACTAACACTAGACTCTTTATCATTCTTATGACTTCCTTTCTGTGATTATTTCAAAATAAAAAGAAAAATATTTAAATGTACTAAGGCTGTGTGCTCATGCCTGTAATCCCAGCAACTTGGTAGGCTGAGACAGGAGGACTGCACATTCAAGGCCAGCCTTAGCGAGACCCTAAGCAACTTAGGGAGACATTGTCTCGAAAGTAAAAATTAAAAAATAAAAACAAACAAAAAAGCCCTAAAAAACAGGGTTGGGGACTCAGCTTAGTGGTAAAGCATGCCTGGGTTGACTGCCCCATACCAAAAAAAAAAAGAAAAAGAAAAAAAGAAACAGAATATTGATATATTAGTAAGGTCCATAGAGATTAAAAACATAAAGATACAATTCAAATGTTATACTTCCTGTGGAGTGCATCTGACAGGAAAGACAGAGAGGAGATCCGTTTTCCTTTTTAGTTTCTTTTTCTCTATATGCATTTTAAATTTGCTTTACCATGTGTGTGTACACTATTTACAATTTTTAACACATGATCAATATGTTAAATTCCCTAGAATTTGGAAATGTCTTTTTAGTAGGTTCCATCATTATATATCCTAGAAAGCTGTCCAATTTAAATATTAGTGTTTGTTTTTAGGCAATAATATAGAATTGCTATCTGTAGTTACAAATAAAAGTAAGAAACAATGTTAAATTATTCTAGAAAGTTTGTTCCCAGAACCCCAAAAAATCAAATCCAAGAATTACCTGTAAGATATGATTTCCTTTAGATGGTTGGTTAAGAGTTTTCCTCCCACATTTATCCTAAAAAGGAGACAATTCAACTTTACTTCAGTTGCAGTAATCACATATTTTATCCTAAGAAATAACATAGGAGGGGTGGGAGCCAAGGCTCAGCAGTTAAATCGCTTGACTGGCATGCCCCTGGACCCAAGTTCGAAACCCAGCATCAGGTACGTAACTAAATGTTGGAGAAACAAGGCCAGATGGAAAAATAAATAAAACTGATTCCCTCGTGCTCGCTCTTAAAAAAAAAAAAAAAAAAAAAAAAGGATGAAATAACATGAAAATTAAAATCAACTCACCGAATAATTGCTTCTTTTTTCTTTTTACTTCTACAATAAGGAACGATATGTGTAAAGGAATATCCACTATCTACAATGATACAGCATAATTCGGAAGGATTGTCTCGGAAATACCTATGAGCACTGAGAGCCCCAGCTATTGAGAAAAAAGAAAAAAAATGAATGCATCAAATGAACTATACCATTAATTTAAAGCAAGAAAGAAAGGCAGCAGACTAAAACAAGCACAAAAATAAAAATTTCCCTTTAATTATAAGAAAAATGGTAATTTGTTATAATACTCATAACTGTCACAAAATCCTTATAATGTTCAAATTTTTAAAAACTCACACATGGTAAACATAAAAATTTATGATGTTTTCAGAAATAAACATCATATAAATAAAGCTTATTACAATTATTATAACAGCAGCTAATTTTTACTGAGGATTTATATGCCAGGCATTCTAAACCCTGTATAATGAGTATGGGTTTTAACATATACAACAATCTCAATTTACAGATGACGAACCTGAAGTATAGGAAATTTAAATAATTTGCCTTGGGGCGCACAATTAGGAAGTAGCAGAACCAGCATTCAAACTGAGATAACATGCTTTAGAGGAAGGTCTTTCAACCTCAGAACTACTGACATCCTGGGTCAGATAACTCCTTTGCTGGAGGCTTTCCTGTCCATCACAGGATGCTTAGTAGCATAGCTTATACCCACTACATGCCAGTAGCACCCTCCTAGATGCAACAACTAAAAGTGTCTCCAAATCCTGCCTAATGTCCCCTGGGAGACAAAAATCACCTTTGGTTGAGAGTATTTCTAGAGATTATACTGTTAACCATTGTAGCAAACTGTTGCTTATAAAGACTTAAATTCTATAAGCTAAATATTTACTTTCACGTACACAATCAGTTAACATGATCCTAGCCTTCAATAAACTTGCTTTTAGATTATGTTTATGTTTCATTTTCCCTTATAGCAACAGTCTAAGCTATATTATTTCAATAATAATAACAGCAAACAGCAATGACAGAAAATGAACTCAGAATAATCTTTTGGAGCCTAGAAATAATGTGGCTAATAATTTCATTAGGGAGAAATATCAGATTGGGAAAATGATATATTAAGAGAGGTTCGACTATATAAACTCTAAAACGCCAGTTAGTTTTAAAATTCTATGTTTTATTTCTTTCAGTACTAAAAAATACCACCCAGTATTTGGAATTTTCAATTTCTTTACTCCATTCTTATTTATTTATTTATTTTGGTGGCACTGGGGATTTAACCCAGAGAAGCCTTCCCACTGAGCCACATTCCCAGTCACTTTTTAATTTTTTTTTTTTTTAAGAGAGAGGGGGCACTGAAAAAGAATCAATTTTATTTAGTTTTTCATGTGGCTTTTGTAGCGTATGTGGTGTATGTGGTGTATGTGGTGCGGGGGTTTGAACCCACATCCTAGTGCATACCAGGCAAGCACAGTAACTGCTGAGCTACTGCTCCAGCCCCCTTTTTAAATTTTTAATTTGAGACAGGCTCCTGCTAAATTGCCAAGAATCGCCTTGAACTTGTGATCCTCCTGCCTCACCCTCCCAAGTAGGTGGGATTACAGGTGTTCGCTACTGCACTGGGCTCACATAATTCAATTTCAGTGAAAAATCTTTTAACTCACCATTTACTCTTAATACGGCTTGGAACTGATATTCTTCAAATAGAATTTCATTCATTGATTCTTGAATTGAAGTGAAGTTAAAATATGGTTCTGTAATAATAATATTAGTATCTAAAAAATCAACCTAGAAAAGAAATCCCAAGTTTTATAATTTGCAATGACTGTCATCAACATTTGTTTTACATATAAAAACAAAATGATTTAATCCTCACAATAATCCTAGTGAGATGTTTTATTATTTTCCCTACTTAATAGATGAGCAAACTGAAACAGAAAAGTTAATTAAGTTACCAAGCTTCATATAGCTACGTAGAGACATAGCTAGGATTTGACTTCAGGGAGTCTGGTTGGAGAACTCAAGCACTATTACGTACTCCTACTTCTCTTAATGGTAACATTAATACATTATCAAACTGCTCAAGGTAATTGTGCAAAAATAATGAATGAGATATCTACAAGTAACAGTTACTGCTATTATTTTTAAAATGAAAAAAGGTAAGAAGCTTCAATGTATGCATTTAAAGATTAATAATACATAATTTCTGTTTGGTTTGTTTGCTTTTTTGGAGAAAGCCTATGCACAGAAAACTCAACAGTGTATGTTTAACCCAATTTATAGTGGCAGTTTCTTTAGCTTTTTTCTTTTTCACTTTGGCAATTCAAGCCACAGATTTTAGACCCAAGACACAACCTCTCCAGTGAGGGTGGATCTCCATATGACAGGCTTGATTAGTTCTGTTAGACCTCCTTTGTCTTCTGAGTTAATCTGTGTGAGGTTGAGGCTGGTGCAGGTTTCCTAGTGAATGAGATGTCCCTGGCTGGCCTCCTTCCCCTTGCTAATGGAGCAGTGAACCCTCATCTAAAGGCACAGCCAATAGGAAAACAACCAGCTTGATGGGATCCACATCTTGTGCTGTCACCACCAACCAGCCAAGACTTCCTATTTTCCACCAAGGTGGTAACAATATCAACCCCTAATCAAAAGACAGGTTTTTCTTAGTGGGGACATCCCCTTTGCTGGCAGCTTTCAGCTCAGCTCAGGCCAACAGTCCTTCTTTTGTCTCTTGCTTACTTCTGGTCTGCACTTGTGGATCAGCTTAAGCAGTCCAGTAGATGTCTGGCAGCCTGGATGAACTGGTCAATCACAGGAAGCACTGTCAGGAGGAGAGCCCTTTGCTGCTGCAGACAGCTGTGGTGGGGCCATTTAGCAAAGCAGAGGAAGTCTCTTTTGGGCAGGATGTCTTATCCAATGCCAAAATTATTAGGCCCTTTCTCAAATGGGAGATTTACCATCTTCTTGGCCTCTTGCTTCATCATGACAACAGGCCAGGGTCACTTGTTTTCCCCTGTTTTTCTTTCCTTTCAGCATCTTGGGCAGCTGAAGGAAAGTACTGGCCCACAGGCTCTTCAGAAGTATTAAAACTTAAACAATCTCTCAGTATTTCTCTACTCACACTATAGACATTCTACTGATTTGTATTTAATAAATATTGAGAAAATCAAAGCTAGACAAAGCTATATTTAAGTGATTTAAATATGTACTGGAAACATTCATAATTTTATAAATCTTAAAATACAAGATTGAACTTTTCATTAAAATAAGATTATATCATAAAAATAAGACACAGAAATACAATACATACTCTAATTTGTTACCTGATACATTTCTTTTCCAAAAAGGTAATCCCAAACTTGTCTTTGAACATCCCAATTCACCAAATAGCCCTAAAAAATTTTAACAAATCTCATTGTCAAAAATACTTGAGAAATTTTTAAAAATTAGGTTAATATATTCTAAATCAGAGTTCTCTTTCTTTATGGTTACTTTTTGCAGTCTAATGCCATATGAGTTTCAAGCCAATTATATTGCTATGTTTTTCTACTTTAAAAAAAAAAAAAAAAGCTGGGCATGGTGGCACATGCCTGTAATCCCAGCAACTTGGGATGATGAGACAGGAGGATTTCAAGTTCAAGGCCAGCCTTGAGAATTTAGTGAGACCCTCTCTCAAAAATGAAATATGAAAAAAAGAATTGAGGATGTGCCTCACTGGTAGAGTGCCCCTGGGTTCAATCCCCAGTACCACGCACACATACACAAAAAAAGTGAAAATATTTGCAAATTAACAAAATCAAATGTCAAGGGTTTAGAGATGCTTTAGAAATGCTTAGCATTAGAAATGCTTTAGCATTTAGAAATGCTTCTCTATACTTTTTTCTTAAATTCATGTGTGTAAGCAATCTAGATTTAATGTAAGTAAAATTCAGTATTCACAATCAATAAATCATGGTCATTTATTTTTATCATGACAGTATAATTTCAATTTTTGGTTTTCAGTAAATATTAGCTAAAATTTAAGTCAACTTTCCTAAGAGATCTAAAAAAAACTTTCAATTTGGTCTCCAACACCACAAAAAATAAAAGAAAACAATAAAAAATTTTCATACATACACATATCATATTATAAACTACTTGGACAGATAATGCTAGAAACAATAATTGGATTACCTTTTGAAAAGGAAGTATGTAGAAGAGTCCAGAAGGGTCTTTTATTTCATCTATCTGGTTAGCAGTAAAAGTTTTAAGACGTGCTGTTTTTGACCTGAACTGACAATTAGGAATAACCCTAGGAACAACAACAAAAATAAAGATAAAGTTATCCCCTTAAATATTTAGTTCTTATTCATACATATGTAAATTTTAAAATAGCTTTAACTACCATTCTTAAAAGACCAAAATGCCCCAAAAGCAATATTTCTCGTTTTTCTTTAAATAATTAAAAATGTCTTTAAAAATTATTTTAGTATTCAATAGGCTCTATACTGGACCCTTTATCTTTCTCAGATAATCTATAGAAAGACAAGTAGGTAGCCACTACCTAGATGACAACCAGGGCTTTGATAAACGTCCTAGTCTCTCTGCCTTTAATGTGGAAACTCTTGAATACAATTATGATAAAAGGTACAGAAATTCAAAATTCTGGCCATAAAACTATGTTTTCATGAAACCAAAGATTTTCGATAAACAGGATGCTATAGCGTACAAGTAGGAACCACATTTAAATATGGTTGCTGCTCACCATGAACTTACAATCTGGGTAGGAAAACAAATTAGAACCATTATCAAACACACATGTATGCATACATACATATACACATGCACACCCACATATGATGATGTTAGGATAATGCTGCAATATTGTTCTGCACTGTCTACATCAGTTCCTATACTGTCAGTACTTTCTTCTACATGCTTTATAAAAAAGGAGAGACTTAATTTTATTTAAATTTTCATCTGACCTTTGTTTCTCTAACACATAGTTATGTATGTGGTGCTAGAGCAAGTGCTCTAACCACTGAGCAACTGTGCCAGCCCTCTCTACATGCTTAAATATCCTTAGAGAATATATATATATATATATATATTTTTTTTTTTTTTTGAGCTGACTCTGTCCCTTTAACATCCACATTGAACCCAGGTCCTTGCTTGGGTATCTGCTCCATCACTGGCAACGCCACAGGTAGGTATGAATGGAGCAGCCAGGTGAGATGATCTCCAGGAAGCCCATGGTAGGATCCTTGATGGTAAGTAGCACATCCTTAGAGAACTGGTTTAGCACAACTGCAACTGCAGAGCTGTCAGGGTATATCAGTGCCACTGTGTCCAAGTCATTCTTGTCCTACTCCCTGGGAGCCTTCAGTTATGAAGTTGCTAAAGTAGCCAAGGTGGTAGAACATGGGCTGTTTGTAAAACACATCCCTACAATGATGGGGCTGTCCACAAAGTTGCGGACCCAGTTGGGTCCCCCTTCAGGATTCAGGCCAAAGTTCCAGTCAGTCCAACACAGCCACATGGTAGAGGAGGTTCATGATAATACTGTAGCTGTACTGCATTCTCTATCCCGGGAGCCCAGCTGCACACTCTGTTCCCAGAACTTGGAGCCCACACAGGCCTCTGAGGCAAAGAGTATGGTATTGGGGAACAGGAGCTGTCTCCCTCATGGTGGTTTTTGCTGGAGCCAGGAAGTCCAGGTACCAGTATACAGCAACACCATGAACATACTTGGCTGCCTCTGGGTCTGCCAGCCCCACCTGTGCCCAGTGGGGCAGCAGCAAGCATTGACCATCTGGCATAAGCAGCTGGACATCATGGTGAGTGACTTTAATAGACCTGCACTGTTGTCAATCTCATGGTTGCATTATAATGTATTTAGCCAATTTACTGTTGTTGATTATTTAACTAGCTTTTTCTTTCTTTCCCTTTTTTCCCTAAGTGTACACAGTATCTATAAATAATACAAAATAGCTTTGTACTTTTCCTTTTTTTGCACCAGGAATTGAACCCAGGGGCACTGAACCATGGAGACATATTCCCAGCCACTGTCCGCAACCCCCGCTCCTTTTATTGGAGACGTCTCACTGGGCTAAGTTGCTGAGGCTAGCCTCCAACTGGTGATCCTCTTGCCTCAGCTTTCCAAGCTGCTGGGATTACAGGTCTGTGCCACTGCACCCAGTGTGTACTTACTCTTATGGAGAACCTCTAGTTAATTCCTTAAGTGATAACAGAATTGAGACCAAAGGATATGAACAGGGATAACATACTGCCAAAAAGTTTTCCAGAAAGACTGTAACAATGTAAATTCCTATTGAGTTTGATTTCTCTCCTCAAAGAAAAATGAGCCAAATATGGTGTTAGGCACCTATAGGTCCAGCTACTTGGGCAGCTGATGCAGGAGGATCCCTTGAATCCAGGAGCTCAAGGTCAGACTGGACAACAAAGTGAGAACCCTCTCAAAAAAGCAGAAACAAGTCAGGCAATGCAGTGCACATACCCAATCCCAGCAACTTGAGAGTCTGAGACCAGAGCATTGCAAGCTTCAGGCCAACCTCAGCAATTTAGGAAGGCCGTCTCAAAAAATAAAAAGGGCTGGGTACGCAGCTCAGTGACAAAGTGTCCCTGCATTGAATCCCTTGTAAGACACCCCCACCCCACACCAAAAAAACAAAAACACAAACAAAAACCGAAGAAAGAAAGAAGGAAGGAAGGAAGGAAGGAAAGAAAAGACATTTAAAAGACTACAGGGCTGGAGCTATAGTTCGATGGTGGAGCACTTTTCTCAAATATGCAAAGTACTGGGTTCAATCCCCCAGCATCACCAAAGGGAAAAAAAAGGTGGCGGAGGTGAGGACAATAAAAAAAGAAACCTTCGTGACAGAGTCTTTACAAGTCGGCCTAAACAAATACATTTCATGAATATACATCTTCTGTTTGCCATTGTAACATTTCTGTATAATTGACTTAAATCAACCAGGTCAGTCAGTGGGTTTCAAATCCTTAAACATCTGTAGACCCCAGGTCATAGAACCATTTAGGGAGCCTACGATCGCGTCTCCAAAATGCAAATACACCAAAAATGTTGCCCACAATTTCTGAAGGTTCATGAATTTTGTCTACCCATCCATCAGTCAGGAACGCATCTCTAGAAGGAAACCAAACATACATCTCATTTCCGGAGCCGCGCACCCCAAAACTAAAACCACAAGCAATTACAGTCGAACGCATCACACAACCTCCAACCCAGCATCAACCAGCGCATCCCCCGGCCAAGGTTAGGGCCGCGCGAGGGCGTTTGCAGTTCGCTCACGTTAGGAGTTGAAGCTTAGCATGAGCTTAGCCTTGTCCCTTGGAGAAAGTCAATACTTACGAGACATTTTCGTGGCTATAACCGATCTTGGCGTTGTAGGCTCCGTTATCCAGCACTAAGGTCGTCATTTCAGCACCACCACCAACACACCAACGCTGCCTTCTTTCCCTTTCCGACCCTTCTGCTCAGGCTTTTTCCGGCTCTCTATGGTTTGCTGGGCGGAGCGATAGAGCGCGCTTCCGGTTACCTTAGCAACGGAGGACGCCGGAAGCGAGCAAGACGGCTTGTCAGCGAGGAAGGAACGTGTTTTCAAGCCTAACCTGTTTAGGTGGGGTGGAGAATTCGACAAGAGTAGAAAATGCTAAATGCATTGACTTGCCCCTCCACGTTTCTTCTGACGCCTGTAGCGAACTTGCTTTGTGTGTGCGCCTCCGAAGAGTATCGTTAAACCATGGCATCTCCTGGAGAATGAAGCGCAAAACCATACATAGCGTGGAATTATGAGATCTCTCCAGCCTCATTCCCTGGTACTCCCCATCCACCATGAATTACATGTTTTGTTCTGCCAACTGCCTTGTTCTTTCATTTTGTGGGGATTGAACCCAGGGGCGCTCTTCCACTGAGCTACATCCTGAGCCCTTTTTGATATTTTTATTTTCAGACAAGGTCTCGCTAAGTTACCACGTCCTCTCTAAGTTACTGAAGCTGGCTTTGAACTTGAGATCCTCCTGCCGTTGTCTCTGGAGCTGCTAGAATTACTGGCATGAGCCACAGTGCCCAGCCTTGCTTTATTTATTTTTTTAAAGAAAAGGATAGTGTGTGTGTGCGTGTGTGTGTGTATGTGCGTGTGTGTGTGTGTGAGAGAGAGAGAGAGAGAGAATGAATCAATGTTTTATGGAGTTTTTCACATGGCTTTCGTTTCGTTGCGCTGACACTTAGTTGTGTACATGGGTACTGGGGTTTGAACCCCTGTACTTGCGCATGCTCGGCAAGCTCGTTAACTGTGGAGCCATTGCTGTAGCCCCCCAGCCTTGCTTTTTAACTCACATTCATATTCTCTCTTGCTACTTGTTCTACAGGACTTCATTAATTGTGTCTTGTCTATAAAAGGCTTCCTGACACACTCCCTCTTCATTCTCAATTGTGGACTTAGGTTTCCCTCCTACATACTGCAATACCCTAAGCCTGTATTTCATAATCATTAAGAGAATTTGGGGTTGGAATCCAGGCTCTGCTACAAAATGACTGTGTAACCTTGGGTGACAAAGATGATAAAGATTAAAACTTACACAACACTTATGAAGTGTATGCTGTTCCAGCATCTTTACATATATTAACTAGTCTTTACAATTCTATGAGGTAGGTACTATTAGTGAAATCAAAGAGAAGAAGTGGTTAAGAGTGCCGCCTCTTAAGTTGCTAGATCAAATCCTAGTCTGCCACTGGAAGGCTTGGTCCAGTTAATAACCACTCTGTGCCTTAGTTACCTCATATAAAGTGAAATAATATTAATAACATGCTCTGGAAGAATTGTTTCATAAAGAGAAAATTATAAAAGTCAGATACCTAACAGTATCTAATTCCTTGAAGTTGGGTACTTTGTTCTATTGGCATTTATATCCCTTTTTATCAAAAAGATCATTGAATGTTGAATTATGTCCAAATTTGGTCACTCTGTTTTCTCCAACTGAATGTTAAAGTGATAAGATCTCTAACCCCAAACAAGTGTACTTTATAAACTTGTTGAGCAGCCGTCATTTCTATCTTTTAAAATATACTCTTTCGAGTCAAGCTCATTGGAGCATGCCTATAATACCAACACCTTGGGAGGCTGAGACAGAAGGGTCACAAATTCATCTCAGCAACTTAGCAAGGTACTAAACAACTTATATATATATATATACATATATGTATACACTCTTTTAAAATCTATATATATATATACTCTTTCAAACCTGTCTCTCCATCTTTTTATCAGCACTTATTTTGGCTTTCCTTACCACTTACATGCTCTTTGTTGGGGCTGGAGTGGTGGCTTGGTGGTTCCCACGCTTGCTTGGCATGCATGAGGACATGAGTTCAAACCCCAGCATCATGCATGTAACTGTCAGAGCATTGAAAGCCACATGGAAAACTAAATAAAATTGACACCCCCCCCACACTGGTCCTCTTTCTCTCTAAAAAAATTGTTATATATATCTTTTTTATATATATACATAAATTGTTATGTATCTTTGAAACAATCTGTCTCTAAATGAATCACTTCCTTTTTTATTTTTAAGAGGGAGGGGCAGTGAGAGAGAGAGAAACATTTTTATTTAGTTTTTCACATGGCCTTCTCTGCTCTGAGACTTCGCTGTGTATGCGGTGCTGGGATTTGAACTCATGTACTCATGCATGCAATGCAAGCACTGTAAACGCTGAGCCACCTGGTCCAGCCCCTCCTCTGTGTTCTTATAGCACTTTGCTTCCAATTTTGGAAATGATAATGAATAGTAATCTAGTATTTACTGAGTTTACTATGTACTAGGTACTTTGTTAAATGATTTAAATGCATAATCTTATTTATTGCTCAGAAAATTATGTGAGTTAGCTACTATTAATAGTATCTCTAATAGATTAGATAATTGAGGTTGTCAAAGATTAAAAAACTTACCCAAGTTTACATAACTACAAAGTGGCTGAGCCAGCATTTGAACTTCAGTCAAAGAACAGAGCTGAAGGCCTTAAAATTATGAATCTATCTTCATGCTAGGCTGTTAACATTTCAGTGGCTGGAATAGTTTTAGATTTTGTTCAGGTAACCCTGGATACTTGAACAGTGCCTGTTTTTTCACTACATGATTAAACGTTAAGTGAGTGAATAGCCAACCCACACATTGTCCTTTCCATTCTCAAGGTCTTTTCTCTTCCCTCTCTTTTGCTTTGGTTTTGAAATGAGGGTTCTTGTTGTGCTGCCCAGATTGGCCCTGAACTTCTGGGCTCAAGAGATCCTTCTATCTCAGTCTCCTGAGTGTCTGGGTCTTACAGGCACACATAAACCCTCAGGGTTCCACAACCTTTCCATTCTTCAAAAAGGGTCAGGTTGTTGTATTATGCATATACTACCCCCTCACACCCTTTCCTCATATAGTCTCGATGGCACAGTGTAATGTCTTTTCCTTTTTTAGACATCACCTTGTGGTCATTTTCACTTCTCAAAAATGTTGGCTTGAGGCTGGGTGGCCTGGAGGAGCAGCATCGTAATAGTTTTTTCCTATTTCAACAATATCCTCTCCTTTGACAGAAAATTTCAAGTAACAATTATAAACTTATTTCTTTAGATACAACAATGTAAGCAAGAGGGTAAAACTGATACGATAAACCTATTTTATCATTATATTTAATATTTCAGTTGTATTTTTATAACTTCCCAGTTTATTTAAAAAAAAACAAAGATTTCTGACATATATCCAAATGAATATGAGGATATCTGAAAGTGCACTGAAATTACGTATTTTTGCTTATAATTTTATTAAATTTTAATAAAGGAATTCTAAACATATCAGTATTTAAGCATACCAACATAATAGAACTTTTTCCAACTTTTGAAATATATCACACTGAAGTCAATTTATCAATTTATATTTGATATTTGGGTTATATAGGCAAATAAAACAGATATCCCTCAACTGAAAATAAGATAAACTACTTACGAGTGTCCTTCTTTCTGGATAACTTTAAATTTTAGAGGCATAGTAGTTCAAATAAAGCAAATAAATTGACCTCCTTATGAAATACACAACCAAGAAGTATTAAAGGAGCTAAAGATTAATTCCATCAATCTGTCTCTCTTTCCTATCTTTTAAATATACAAGTGTGTACTATGTGTGTAAACTACAATACTTCTAATGTAAGCAGAGAGCTGCTATGGACTAGGCTATTGTGTCATGAAAGAAGCTGGGCACAGAGAAGTGTACAGGTAAGAAGAGAGATCCTTTCCTGTGCCGACTGACTGTCCAAAGTGACCAGAGGTAGACCAGATTATCCAGTTCTCACTTGGGCTCAGAGGCTGACCTGAGGCCTCAGGTTATTTTTACTTCATTGTGTTCTATTTTATTATATATTTGCTTGTTCAAACATTTTGCAACTAGGGCAAAGTGAGAGGTTCAATAGTCTTAAGAATGCTTATTGTACCCTATCAACTAAATCAAGCATTTTTTGTTGATTTCTCTGCAAGTACAACTAATCACTTAAAATTATTTTCAAGTAAGAAGCAGGAAGTTGGCTGAAGAAACAGGTGGGGCCTGGGGCTAAGGAAGTACATGGCACTTGAGCTCAGGAACTGAGAAAGGCAGAGCTGCAGGTGAAGAAGAGTGGCCTGGCCTGGTATGATCTGCCACAGGCCATGGCCAGCCCTATGGGACTTTTCCAGGAGGGTTCCACAGCACTTGCCACACTGCCGGTACAGAGCCCAAAGGAGTTGTTCCCATAGTTAAGAACTTCAGCAATGAGTTGTTTTTGTGGATCATAGCTCCCATAGCTCCCAAGTAGTTCATTTTTCAGCGTTGCAGTTTTTAATTTGGTAACTTTTTAAAAATCCAAGTCTCTCAGATTGCTTTCATCCATACATGGTATATAGTTGAATTTGGCGACCCTCCCGGGCACCATGATTCACGAGGTCGCCATGCGTCTTCATACAACACTGCGCTCCTTAATGGGGCGGGGGTGTTTCCACTTCATACTTGTAAGTGGCTGCACTGTAACTGTTTTGATCAGTTACAAGTTTTCTGAAAACTTCCTGTGCAATGGTTGACCAGCAAATGTTATCCAGATACATAACACAGCTTGCTTCATCCCCCCATTCCCCCGCCCCAACTCGGCCATCTTCCAGCAAGGACACTAAACTGTTCTATAGATAATTGAAGTGATTTTCTCTGGGTTATCATTACTAGAAAATACTAGAGTCAGGACTTGAATTTGGGCCTTCTCAACGGAAGGTCTTAGACTCTATAGATATGCTGTCAACTTTTACTTCCCTTAGATTTGGAATAACCACGGGAAATATTAAATTGTAGCATTTAGCTAAAGGGAAGATCTTATTAAAAGCGGGAAAAAAATCGAGGGAGTCATAAAAATAAAGCTGAGTAGGTCAAAAGAGCAAAGCAGTTTGTGGGGTAGATAGTTAAGTTCCAGGAAAAATGAAACAGGGAAGTAGCAATGTGGAAGGGCAACTCATGACAGGCAGTAACAGGACAGAGAAACGAGAGGGAGTGTTAAAGCCTAAGCGCATTCGGGATTGGAGTCTGAGGACCACAGGCTGAGCGCAGCCCGGGATCCCAGAGGGCAGTTCAGGAAACGGGCGTGGCTTGCAGCACACCACGCCCACCTCGCACCGCGTCGGCACCGCCCCTTGCCCGTCCAGCCCGCGCGCGCTGCGCCGCGAGCAGCACCACCCCCGCCCTCCCCCGGTCTCTTAGGTGATGCTGCAGCCAAGATGGCGCTGGAGGCGGCCGCGGCGGCCTGAGCGTCATGCTCCGAGTTCTTGGCGTCGGCAGCAGCGAAGGCTGTGGCCTCGGCCGGGGCCTCGAGTCTCTCCCGAGCCTGAGCGCTCAGGAGCGTCTTCTCCGGCCGGGTTAGCCCGGACAGAGAGGAGCCGGCCACGGCGAGAGGAGGCTGTGAGGACCAGAAGAGCGCGGCGCCTCCCGCACGGTCACCATGGCTGGGATCATCAAAAAACAGATCCTAAAGCACCTTTCCAGGTCAGCGAGCGCCGCGGGCGTGGGGGGTAGTCCGCCTCCGCCGAGCCTGCGCTCGAGGCAACCTGCGGCGTCGGGGGCGGAGGGGACTGCCGGCGTGCGGGAGGCGACCCTGGGGCTGCCCGGCTGCAGTCCGGGCAGAAGTCGCCTCGCCAGGTCTCCTGTCGCCTGCGGACCCGGGGACTGTGCAAAGGAGTCCACCCTGGGCGGGTTCTGTCCCCGGCCGGTCGTTGAAGAGCGCTGAGGGCGGCGGGTCGCTCCGGAATGGCGTGCCGGGGGCGACCCTGCGCGGGGGTTGGATTTGACCTGGTGTCGCCAGGTACCTGGTTGACGTCGTAGGCTCCAACTAGGGCTCGGCGCTTGCACGGCTCTGAGCGGATCTGTTCCCGTTAATCCAGGACGCCTGGCGCAGTGTGGACTCTTGGGGCAGAGGCAGTCTTCCCAGTAAAACGTTAACCTTGTGATTGTTCTCCGTCCCCCCACCCGCCCCAGCCTGGCGTTCCGCTTCTGATGCATTACAGGGTGTGCCTGTTTGCACGGTTAGGATTTGTTTCAGGTATAAACAGAGTTCCCAGCTTGGGCACGTTCTTTCTGAAGTCATTTTAGACCCACAGAATTCTTAGGAAAGAGTGTTTTTGCTTCTTTTGCGTTAGAGACCCATAAATTCAGGGTGTTAACATTTGTGTGATTAAACCGTAGACATGTCATTCTTTCCATTTCATAACACAGTTTTTAGTCAGAAACATGACTCAGTAAACTGGCAGTTTGCTACTGCTCTGGGCTTCTCCATATTTGTCTCAAGACAAGCTAAATGTAGGATCTTGTTCTAAGTTGGTAACAAGGAAGTCACAGAGCTTGGTTAGGATCCCTTTCTCTCTGTAATTTGTAAGCTAATGATTATTTAAAACTGATTTTAGGAAGAGACTTGGTGTAACCATAGGCTTGTACAGTAAATCTTGATTCTCCAGATTGTTTTATACCACAGGTGATACATTGGGGAACAAAAACAAATATTTTCTTGTCTTATAACATTGAATAAGATAGTTTTTTTTTAAGTAGCAAATTAACAACGTCTTTGCGTATATTTTTCTTAACATTGTAACTAATTGGAAAGTTTCTTAAAATTGCACATATATATAGTCAAATGTGGAATTATCTTATTTTGGAGGGGGGTGTTACCTCTTTATTTTTTGTTTATTATGTAGGTGCTTATATCAGGTGTTCCCCACCCTTTCAAATACCCAGTTCCATAAGAAAATTCGTACCTACAAAAAAGAATTTGTTTTCTTCACTCTCCCACAGATGATGGTACATAGCTAGTGCTGCTCTAGATGCATGGATGAAAATTGAAATCAATAAGTGTCTTAGGGCATTAGTGTTTAATTCTCTTGAAGAAATCCATTTGAGGACCCTTAATAGCTTACTTCATAAAATAATACCTGCATATTCAAACTTAAGTTGTTATTTTATAATCAGTATGGTTTTATGTAGTTTTTTTCAGAAATGAGCTTTTTTTTGAGAGAGAGAGGGAGAGTGATAGAATCAATTTTATTTATTTTTTTCCTCTGGCCTTTGTTTCTCCAACACTTAGTTGTATATGTAGTGCTGGGGTTTGACCCCAGATCCTCAGCATGCCAGGCAAGCACTCCAACTGCTGAGCCACCGTTCCAGCTCCCAGAAATGACTTTTATGAATACTTTTGTTTTCAGTCATTTTGTACATCCCTAGGTTTAAAGAGTATCACATTTGTATTTTTGGGTAACATTAATCTTACTGGTATTGCTGTTGTCTAAGAAGAATAGTTATTGATAAATCTAAAGGCTATTCATAATGGACAAAACAAGACAGGTGTTGTGATAAATTATAGTTATTCCAATAGGAATGAACTTTTGAAATTGTCTGGATCAAGTTTAACTGGATAGATTATCCATTGTTTCAAAGATGTTATGTTTATTTAGTATTAACTGTATTAAACTGGAATGCAGTTTAATACAGTTTAATAAGAAATACTCAGAACACATTACTTTCTAACCCATGGTACTTTCTCAAAGTTATCTTTTCCTGTTTATACAATTACTCATCCCTTTTGCATGCTTTATTTTTTCCTGTAGTACTCATCCTCATCTGCCCTAATACATAGTTATTTATTTGCTGTTTGTCATTACTTAATGTAAACTGACAGCAGAGATTTTTCTCTTAAGGCTGGCATAAAGTAGACATTCAGAACTTTGTTGAATGAATAGCATAGATGAGCTGATACTCTGTCACATTGCTATTCTTTTTAACCGACGCAAGACTGTATGTTATTCATATTTTCACAGATTTGAAGATGATCAGCTTCATTGTGTTTTTAAGAAGCAATGAGTAATTGAATCATTAATGAATGTATTACCTTTAGGTCCTAAAAAGGAAGAACTAGGAAAGTGACCTGGTTCTGTAGGCTCTTACATAGGGAGTCATCCAAAGAAATAACATTGTAGGAAACAGCAGGAGAGAAGAGAATGCTCACTGTGAGTCTTGAGATTGAGGTATAATGAAATTGTTAGATTAAAACTAGCATTATTGTCCAGATGTAGGGATTTAAGTAAATGCTGAAATATTAGAGAACTATAAATCTACATACTATTCCTTGCCTAATTGTTTAGTTTGTATTCCTAGCATCTCTTACATTAATCAAAAGTTTATGTACTTGATGGGGCTGGAGAGGTGGCTCAGTGATAGAGTGATTGCTGGCATGTGTGAGGTCCCGGGTTTGATACCCAGCACTTCATACACAAATAAATTAAAGGAAAAACAACCAGATGAAAAAGTTTAACTTACACACACTCTCTTAAAAAAAAAAAAAAAGTTTACGTGTGTCCCTAATCTGAATGGAGGACAGGGAGTGTGTTTGAGGGAGGAGAAAGAGGAGTTATTATTATTATTTGGTACCAGGGATTGAACCCAGAGGTGCTTAACCCCTGAGCCACATCCCCAGCCCTTTTTACTTTTTATTTCGAGGCAGGGTCTCGCTGAGTTTCTTTTTTCTTTCTTTCTTTCTTTCTGTCTTTCTTCTTTCTTCCTTTCTTTCTTTCTTTCTTTCTTTCTTAGGAATAGTGAGGAGGAACAGTGAGAGAGAGAGAGAGAGAATCAATTTTATTTAGTTTTTCATGTTTTCATTGCTCCACACTTAGTTGTGTACATTGTGCTGGGATTTGAACCCATGTGCTTGTGCATGCCAGGCAAACGTCATAATCACTGAACCACCACTCCAGCCCTTGCTGAGTTTCTTAAGGCCTTGCTAAAGTGCTGAGGCTGGCATCAAACTTGTGATCCTCCTGCCTCAGCCTTGCTGTCTTGGGATTATAGGCATGGGCCACTGTGCCAGGCAGGAGTTGCATTTTTTTTTTTTTTTTTTTTAAAGAGAGAGGGACAGTGAGAGAGAGAAAGAAAGAATCAATTTTATTTAGTTTTTCATGTGGCTTTAGTTGCTCCGAGACTTCGTTGTGTATGTGCTGCTGGGGTTTGAACTCATGTACTCAATCATGCCAGGCAAGCGCTGTAACTGCTGAGCCACCACTCCAGCCCCAGGAGTTACATTTTTAAGAGAACTGACACAGGAAGAGCTTTTGCAGGAGAAACCAAATCATTTAAACTAGAATAGCACAGGCTATGTTTTGGAGGATTTTCTAGAGAGTCTTTTTTTTCACAAGGGAACAGAAAGTAAAAAAAAAAATGTTATAGCAAATATAAGAAAGGAAATAAGAGTGGGAGCTACATTTCAGCTCAGTATCTTTATGTGTGTTTGTGTATGCGTATATACATGTGTGTATAGGTATGTTCTCAGAAACAAATAGAGTGTATATTAAGCTGGAACCTGAAAGGAGTTAGGGAAGATTCAGATACATATGCTCCCCTCACTCCTTCAGCCTTGGGGACTGGGAGTTGGGTAGTAAGGTATACACCTCACTGTATGGCTGTAGTTTTTGTATAGTTTAAATAATAGTTGTCACCAAGGGGCAGTTTTGCCCCTCGGGACATTTGCCAATGATTGGTGATATTTTTTGATTGTCATGATTTGGAGGGCTGGTGCTATTGGTTATCTAGTGCGTAGAGACCAAGGATGCTCCTACAATGCATAGCACAGTCCTGTACAGTAACAGATTATTTGGCTCAAATGTTAGTAGTTTTGAGTTTGGAAAATCTGGCTTAAAGTAAAAATGTATATCAAATGATTGAGCTAGGGCATTTTACTAGTTAAACTTATTTTGTCTGCATACAACAGAAACCTGCCACTGAATCAAAGGAAGATCTAAATGGCAAAATCAAGAGCAGGGCAGGAACTATCCAGCTCTTAGAAACTCATTGGGAGAGTTCCTGAATCTTCCTCTTGGAGCAGGGTTTCTCAATCTCAGTACCATAGACATTTTGGACTAGATAATTCTTTGTTGTGGAGAGCTAATCTGTGCCTTGTAGGATGTTTAATGCATCCAGGCATTGCCATATGCTCTTGATGATTGAAGAACCTCTTTAGGATGCTGACCCACCTCTCACAACTCCTAGTGTCTGATCTTTCTTGTCAAATTTCAGATTCCTAGGACAGATAATTTTGTGTGGCCCAGTTCTGTTTATTCCTAGATCAATGGCAAAGGGTTGTACAGCAGAGGTATGGTTATGGGCAGAATTATTTTGAGTCAAGATTGCTGCTCGACTTGCATCTGTAAAAGTGAACAAAATTAGATTTCCAGGACCCATATTTGCTATGTTAAGGAAATTGAACTTAGTCCCTGAGTTGGGGAATGATTGCTAATAATTTCAGATAAACGAGGGATATGATCAGTAAAGAAGTCTGGTTTTTGGAATAAAGGGTCAGGAACAACGTTAGGTGGAAATGTAGAGCCTACAAATGTATTTTGAGAAACTTAGACAGACAACTAATGTATTGGCAGGATATTGATGTCCTTCAGAACTTACAGGAAGGCTGGAGAATGAGAGTTGGAAAGGACTGAATCCAGACGTGCTCTGAAGATGTAAGGAGAAACTGTACTTGATGGTTTCAACATGACTTTTCTGTAAACTAGGGGAAAGGAATAGGCAGAAAGAGCTGCTGGCCTGAGAATGCCATTGAATGTACAGAATATTCTTATGGAGATTAGAAACGGTTGAGCACTTTTGAGATTGAATGGCAGTGTGACTAGAGAATATAGTACTCCACAGGCTTTGGTGGGACGGGTCTCTAAACGGAAGGCCAGAGGAGATGACCACCTGGCAAGAAAGAAAGGAACTATCAACGGACTGGAAATGCTGTCCAGGTAGAAGAGCTGTAGGATAAGAAATGAGAGTTGCAGGGATTAGAGTTTTTGTCTGAAAGTGTCATCTTGAAGTTTTCAGATTGTAGACATGGAAGTCAGCCTGGTTTGCTCAGGCTCTCAGATGTGGCCATGGAAGTGAGTTGCTGAAGAGAAGTGTAGGTGCATGTAATCAGAAATGAATATTGCTAGGTTTGTAATTGTTATAACATAGATTAGTCTGTCAGATTATACTGTCAGTAACTTCATATAATTATTCATATGCTTCATTTTTATGGTAAAACTTAATTTTTTTTTTAAGAGTGAGACAGAGAAAGAGAGAATCGATTTTATTTAGTTTTTCATGTGGCTTTCTTTGCTTTGGTACTTCATTGTGTACATGGTGTGGGGTTTGAACTTACGTACTTATGCATGCTATGATAGCACCATAACTGTGGAGCCACCCCTCCAGGCCTCAGTGTTTACATTTTAATCAGAGGAAGAGGATAGTAAATAAATAAGTGAAATACATAGTATATTAGTCTGTGCTAGGTACTACTGAAAAAAATAACAAAGGGAAAGGGATAGAAGTGCAGGAAGGTAGGAATGGAATTTGCAGTTTGTTTGTTTGTTTTTGATACCAGCAGTTGAACCCGGGGTGCTCAACTGAGCCAAATCCCCTGACTCTCTTTATTTTGCAACAGGGTCACATTGGGTTGCTTAGGGCTTTGCCAAGTTACTGAGGCTGGCTTTGAACTTGTGACCCTCCTGCCTTAGCCTCTCTGGGATTACAGGTATGTGCCACCACGCCTGGCTGCAGTCCCTCCCCTTCCCCCCAATCTGGAATTTATTTTTCACTTTTTTGGGGGGGGCACCAGGGGCCGAACCCAGGGGTGCTTAACCGTTGAGCAACATCCCCAGCCCTTTTTATTTTTTATTTTGAAACAGGGTCTCGTTAACTTGCTTAGGACCTTGCTAAATTGCTGAGGCTGGTCTCAAACTTTCGATCCTTCTGTCTCAGCCTCTTGAACTGCTGGGATTACAGGTATTTGCCATCCTGAATGCTCACATTTTTTAATTGATGCATTATGATTGTACATAATGGTGGGATTTGTTGTTACATAGAGTTTGCAGTTTTAAATTTGGTGATTGGGATAGCTTAATTGAGAAGCTATTATTTGAGAAGAGACCTATAAGAAAGAGGTGGTGGGAGAAAATGCAAAGGGTGCAGAGGTGGGAGAGTCTGTGATTTTTTTGTTTTTGTTTTTGTTTTTAAATAGAGGGAGAGGGGAAGGGAGGGAGGGAGAGAGAGAAAGCTCTAACACTTAGTTGTGTGTGTGGTGCTGGGTTATGAACCTGGGTCCTGGTGCATGCCAGGCAAGTATTCCAACCACTGAGTCACCACTCCAGCCTGTGTGTCATTTTTAAAGTACCAAACCTCTAATCTAGGTGAGGTGGAATGAAGAGCAGAGTAGATAAAAAGATCAGCTGGGCTCTGTGGCACCTACCTATAATTCCTGTGGCTTTGGAGGCTGAGGCAGGAGGATCTGCAGTTCAAAGCCAGTCTCAGTAATTTAGTGAGGCCCTAACAATTTAGCAAGACCCTATCTCAAAATAAAAAAAGGCTGGCAATGTGGTTCTGTGATTAAGTGCCCCTGGGTCAATCCCAGATTAAAAAAAAAAAAAGATCAAATAGAAAACAAAAGCAAGATAATGTGGGGTTTCATAATGTCTTCGATTTTTACCCTGAGTGATGTTGGAAGCCACTGGAGGCCTTTTAGCCAAAGATCACTTTGGCAGCAGTGTGGGAAATAGGACGAGGCAAAAGTAGTAGGCCAATGACAAGATTAAGTATCCAGGTTACTGATACCAAGGTAGATGGTACCAGTGAAATTTTTGAGATAGTCAGTTTCTAAATACACTTTGAAAGTAGAGCCAGGATTGATCAATAGATGTGAATTGAGAGAACAAAACAATGAATGATTTCACAGATTTTTACATAAGCAACTGACAAGGTGAAATTACCATTTAGTAAACTGGAGAAGACTGTAGGAGATCAGGAGTTTGATTTTTGGATACATTAATTTGGGTGAATGTTAGGTTACCTAAATGGAGATGTTCTCCTTTTTGTGATCTGAATTAGACAACAGGTTTTAGTCTGGCAAAAGCAATGGAAGGTTTTTGTGTGATTATCCTTTGGGTTATGTAATAAGTAATTACTATACTTGAGATTTTATGAGTTGAGGGTTTCTCTGGAGTGTCCTATATAGAAATATCTGAAATAGGGCTGGAGTGGTGTGCGTCAGTGGTTGGATCGCTTGTCTGGCATGTGTCAGGACCCAGGTTTGAACCCCCAGCATCACATATTACAACTAAGTGTCAGAGAAACAAAGCCTGGGTGAAAAACTAAAGTTGATTCTTTACAAAAAGAATTATCTGAAATAGAATAGGACTCTTTCTTTCAATACAACCAGATATTGAATTTCATAAAAGTTAGATTAACTTCAAGTGAAATGGGATGGCTGCTCTAGTACATGTTGTGACAGGGATCCATTTCTGTCACAGTGAAGGAGATTCTTAAAATGTTAAGATTTACCATTTGCCCAAGGTCTGACAGATGATGTTGAGTGGAAAAGCTATTGGTCCAGTATAATTTCATTTGATTTTTTTATTCTCGTGGTAGTTGTACCCACCTAACAGTTTGCTCTTCTTGTATTGCATTTTCAGCACTCTCATTATTACTCTTTTACAGTGTTTCACCATCCTGCTGCACTATCCCTTTGGAGATGATTACAGTCCTTAGACTCTGCAGTCCTTTGAAGTTGGGGAACCATAGTCTTTTGACTCAGCAATTCTTTGAAGTTCAGAAACATAATTTCTCCATTTGTTTTTTACTTGCACAATTTTACTTTTTGCTAAATTACACTTTGCCTTACTACTGCAGTTTCCAGTCTACACTCTTTTTAAACAAGTTGCTCTTTTATTAATTATATATGCTTACAATTATGCATATTGTATAGATTTAGTATTCTGCATTATTATTTAACTGGGTCTTAGTGATGGGAGTTCAGTTTGCTATAAGTTATGAGTGAAAGACTTGGACTATTTCTGTGAGTGAAAAATGAAGAGTTATATTAACACCAATTTTTTCATTTTTTATTGGTGCATTATAGTTGTACATAATGGTGGAATTTTGTTGTTACATTTTATACATGCACACAGTATAACTATTTTTTGGCCAGTGTAATTCCCCATTAGTCTCCCTTTCCCATCTCTCTTCCCTCTCCATGGTCCTGTTCCTGTACTCTACTGATCTCCTTTTAATTTTCATGAGATCCCCCCACAATGTTTCTTTTCTTTCACCTCTCTGGTGTGCACAAGTGAGAGGAAACATGATCCTTGACCTTCTGATTTTGGCTGATTTTGCTGAACATAATGTTTTCAAGTTCTGTCCATTTTCGTGCAGATGACTTAATTTCATTTTTCTTTATAACTGACTGAAACTCCATTGTGTATGTATACCATGTTTTCTTTATCTAGTTATCCTTAGTTGTGTTTGTGGTGCTGGGGTTCAAACCTGCGTTTGGCAAATGCCATAACCATTGAGCAACCTCTGCAGCCCTCTGTGGGCACTTTTAACTAAGCTAGTCTTCACTGATCTCCTTCATTTTTATCTCCTTTAGGTCTTAAAATATAGCCTGTTTATTTTATTTAAGTAGATACTTCATTTTTGTTAGTTCTGTAGATTATCATCTCTAAGTTACAAGGGCAGTATGCCTGTGCTTCTCTTGTTCACCATTCTGTCATTAGCATGTATGTTAAATAGAAGTTGTTCAAAAACATGTTGAACTGACTGCAGAAATACATTTGTACTACTTTGACTTCTATAGATTTCATAGGACATGAAATATTTTTGGCAGGTTTAAAAAGTTGATTTATATCCAGAAAATTTAGTTGAAATTTTTTTCTAGAAAATACTATAGTTCTCTAGTACATTTTTGAGTTACAGACTATTGGTATATCTTGCTTTGTGAATTATTTTTCATAGGTAATTTTATACCTCAGTATTTTGTCAAAAATGAGGATTATAGTTTCAACTGAGGATCTTAGTAGTTAAAACTGATTTGATAATTTGTAGGTTGCTTGTTTTTTAAGATTGCTCATCTTGATTTTATTTAATCTGAAATAGTTCAGTCTTTGTAAACTTGTATATAACACAGCTATTTCATTTTTGTTAACATTTTAATATAAAATTCTTTTTAAAAATATGAATACAATAGAGCAGCAGTAATGCCAGTGTAGAGAAAAAGAAGAAATTCCTAAATGGTTAATGCATCTTAGAATTTAAGCAGTATTTGTCTTTAGTTAATCCAGTGTGAAATAAAACTATTTTTTTAAGTGCATCATAGCTAAATATTTTTTTATCATATCATTCCTTTCCTCTCCCTTCCCTTAAACTTGCTCCCTTCTGTGCCCCTTGTGTACCCATTCCCTGCAGTGTTCCCTGCTGGCTCTGGTGGAGATTGGTGTGCTGTGAATTTCATAATCACCTAAATGAGTACCAGAGGAGTCCTGGCAACTGACTACTTGCTTTCACCAGGAATAGGGACCCTTTGTCTGAATTTCCTGCCCTCAGGTAATACTTCAATGCCCCATTCTTCTTTTTTCTTTCTATAAATGCAAGCACTCCTTATGTCCCACATAAGGATACTTGAGAATATTTTCTAATTCTTACTGTTTTAGTTAGATACTGATTTCATTTTCTTTATTATGTAGTTCCAAGCTCATTTAATCTTCTTTTAGAAGAATTTCTTCACTAAGAGATAAGGTATGGGAAAGCACTTAAAGTTGCACTAGCAACTGACGTGCACCAGCTCTTTCTGATGTTCTACAGGGGAGTTTTATAATTTATAGCCAGCTATTTGAAAATAGTAATTAGAATTTTATCTACCATAGTGAATAAAGTTTCATAGTCTAATATAATTAGTGAGGTACGAAGGCCTTTTTGGTAATTCTGTCATTCATCACTTAAGGACTCAGGAGTTTGTATGTTTAATATTAATTATAATCTTTTTCAAAGAGATTGAAATAAGGCAAAGTGCAAATGGGGTTCCTTTTTGTGTAGTATAAGGGTTTCCCACCATTCTTTTCTTCTCTCTTTCCCTGCCCATTCTGAAAATTCATTTCCAAGGAAAGTAATTATGTTATAAAATCAGACTCATGGAAATGGTGCTGAATTTCTTTTAACTTAGGACTCAAAAGAAAACCTTAGGAACTCATATCATTGATCACTTCTAATCCTTGGGAAATTGACCTATACAAATACTTTGAACCTATCCTGAAAGTCTTGTAAATAGATTGTTGGACTGGGAGTGGTGGCTCAGCGGTTGGAGTGCTTGTCTGGCATACATAAAGATCTGGGTTTGAATCCTAGCACCACATACACAACTAAGTGTTGGAGAAACAAAGGCCAGATAAGAAAATAAATAAAATTGATTTTCTCTTTGCTTTCTTTCTCCTTCTTTAAAAAAATGGCTGTATCATTTAAAGTATAAATTGTTAATTAAACATTACCTGTAGACTGTGGTATACCTCAGAGGCAGAGCACTTAGGTAGTATACATAAGGCCCTGGGTTGATCCCCAGCACTGCAAAATTAAAGTAAAAGTAACCATAGTGGAATTCTACAGCTCATGTCATATCTATCCTAGGAGTAATGGAATGGTTGATAAACTTGTTGCCATATGTTAAGTAGCAATTGTCTAGGTATGATAACCTAAACATTGTTTTCTATTCTTGTTGCCTTGATTCCATTTGGGAATCTGGATCTCTACCAGAATTGCCAAAGAAAAGATACCAGGCTTTAACCTTAGGTAGAAACTGTTAAGATTCACATTATATTGATAAAATCTTTTGTTGCTTATGATGGTACTCAAGGATGGTTCTGATTGGCAAATCCTCTGGAACAGTTGTTCAGGTCTTAACCATAATTCTTGACTTTTTTCTAGATTATACCCACATACCATATCTGTTTTGGCCTGCTTAGTTTTTAGCTTATTGAAAATGAGTTATCATTATATTCTAAGTTTAATCTGTCACTGAAAGAGGGTCCCAAGGAGTTCCTGTAGAAGGGGGAACTCAACTCAGGACAAGTAGGGATCTTGACATATGTGACAGAAAAGAATTTCAGCACATATAAGTCAGAAACGGATTTATTTAAGAACACAGATGCACATTAAAAGAAGAATGTGGGCCATCTTGAGAGTGAACGATGCTTTGGAAGTTCTTAAGCCCTCCTTTAAAGGAAACTTGATGTGGGGTGGGCATGGGAAAATATGTAAGAATGACGTTGGTCTGGTCTGTCTGAGGATTCTCAGGTTGATGTGGTCTTCATTATTTGATTCAGTAGATAACATTGTAAAGTCCCCTAAATTATAGGTTTCTTAAAATGTTATCTCTCTCTCTCTTTTTCTCTCCCTGTTTTTATGGTGCTGGGGATGGAACCCAGGGCCTCCTGCATGCTAGGAAAGCCTACATTCCCAACCTTTTACCATTCTTTTTTCCCCCCCATTTTTTGTTGGTGCATTATAGTTGTACATAATGATGGGATTTATTGTTACATATTCATACATGCACGCAATTTAACAATATAATCTGGCCAATATCCCTCCCCAGCACTTCAACTCCCCTCCCTCCCCACTTTCTTCTACTGATCTCCCTTTAATAAAAAATAAAACTTTTTCCAGTTTTTATTGATTGTGTGGGAATTATTTAGTATCTTAGAGGTACAAAATATGGTTTTTTAAATTCCTCTCGTCTTTCCTTCTTTCCGCTTAATCCTTCCTCTCCTCTCCCCTTCTCTTTTTTTTTTAATTTTTAAAAATACTATTTTATTTATACTCATGTATGAAAAAAAGATCATACCATCATGATTATATACAATCTGATACTGGAAACAATTCAATAACAAGTCACATTTAAATTTTATAAGAATACAGAAACATTAAAACACTGATTGGTTATAGAAAGCAGAGTAGAAAGAAAAACCATAAGCTATATTTTTTCTTTTCATTAAAGAGCAGCACCCTCTGTGAAGAATGAAATCAATTAGTAATATTCATCTACACTGCAAAATAATATTTCCAAAGGAACGTTAGTGATTGTACTGATTTTATTACTTTTACTAAGCCATATTTTTTGTCTTCCTCACACTCAAGGCAAAGAAATAAAATATAAAGAAAAATATGTCATTATTATTCACAATAAAAAGGGTCTGCTGCATTCTTGCAGGCCTGGGGAGTGTTGTACAATAGGGAGCATATAATGGCTCAAGTGGATCAATGTACCACTTTGATTCTGATCCACTGAATAGAATTTCAATTATATCTGGTGTCTGGACTAACTCCATGGGAGCTGTGATAGACTGAACCATTTCTGTGGTATTCCTAGATCTTACTAAATAAGAAAAGATCTTATGCAAGTAAATAGAACAACTGATCTGTCTATACATTATAGGCTTTCTTTAGTATAAGGTGGGAGGAAAGGGGCCCTTTCTTGAGTACATAGATAAAAGTATTATTGTGATCTAAAGATTGCTGGATTGATATTGTGTTATTCCAGTGAAGACAAGATAGACATCAGAAACCACTGTCATATTAAGAAACTTCCACAACTTTTATCAATTCTTCAATAATGGATTAAGTTCCTTTTCTAGGGCTGACAATTAGTCCTGTATTGGCACTGCTGCTAGCTATGAAACTCACCACCAAAGGTAAATGATTGAACTAAAGCACCTGATAAGTATTATAGTAACGTATAATGCTTTTATTTTTTGAAAGTCCAAGTTTGCTTCCTTGGTCTGTTGCAAGGGCAAAAGTAGATAAGAAACCAGGTCTCAAAGCATGTTGTGGAGCATTATCATTGGCCACTTTAATAACAGGTACTTCATCTCTATCTGACACAACAATAGCATGGACCCCTTCAACACTAAGTAACTTCTTATACAGGAATCGTTTTAGGTCATCTGCCATAACGAACCCCTTTCTCCTTCAGGATCAATCTCCATGCCTGGGTTTCTAGGTGGTTGGACTAGTTCCACCGCACTAGAGGGACAGCCTCTCCCCTTCTCTTTCCTCTATTGTACTAGACTTCTTTTAGCTAGTCCATTAATTTGTATTTGAATGGTTCTTTATGTAATCTTATCTTTCCCTCCCCCTTTCATGTATTTTAATCTAGCTGTGCAGATGAGAGAAAACATTTGACCTTTGAGTTTCTGAGTTTGGTTAATTTCACTTAGCATTATATTCTCCATTTTATCCATTTATTAGCAAACGTCATAATTTTGTTCTTTTTAATAGGTGAGTAGAACTCCATAGTGTGTGTGTATATATATATACACACACACACTAACACACTACAGTTTCTTAATCCACTCATCTAATAATGGGGCATCTGGGTTGATTCCATAATTTAGCTATTGTGAATTGTGCTGCTATAAATATTGATGTGGCTGTGTTGCTGTAGTTTGGTGATGTTGAATCTTTTGGGAAAATACCCGGGAGTGGGATAGCTGTGTCAAATTCCTAGATTTTGAGGACTATCCATACTGCTTTCTTGAGTGTTTGTACTAGTTTCAGGTCCCACCAACAATGTACAGAGATTCATTTCTCCTGGCAGTCTTGCCAGCATTTGTTGTTTATCTTCTTGATCTTTGCTATTCTGAGTGAGGTGAGATGAAATCTTAATGTAGTTTTGATTTACATTTCCCTGATTGCTAGAGATGTTGAACATATTTTCATATCTTATTGGCCTTTTGTGTTTCTTCTATTGAGAAGTTTCTGTTTAATTCTTTTTTTTTCTTTTTCTTTTTGATACCAGATCGAACCCAGTAGTGCTTAACCATTGAGCCACATCCCCAGGCGTTTTTATTATTTTGTTTTGAGGCAGGGTCTCGGTAAGTTACTTGGGTCCTAGCTAAGTTGCTGAGGCTGGCTTTGAACTTGAGATCTTTTATCCACTTTGCAGAGAAGTAGTATTTCTTGCTCCTTGAATCCCAGTCATGGAAAAAGTTAGGATGCAGCCTTCTAGCCCACCATCTTCAGTTCCTCTCCCTTGTATCACTCAATCTTTGTATTCACAGGCAAATAGAGCACAAGGTAATTTTTATAAGTGGGCAAATTTATGGTAACTTTAAAATTATAGATTTCCCAGAAATTTGAGAGTGATAGGCCTAGGAGAGAGACTGGCTTGGGGTGTGACAGGTCTAGAAAGGTATATGGAACCTCAGATTAAATTACACTTCCTTGTCCTCCTTTTATGTCTCCTTTCTATTTATTTTTTATTGTTCTTTGCTCCCTCAGAAGCACAGCTATCTAGGTGTTTTTTTCAAGTCACTTACCAAAGTTAACTCCTTTTTCTTTATATACCTTTTTTTTTTTTTTTAATAGAGAGGGACAGTGAGAGAAAAAAGAGAGAGAATGAGAATCAATTTTATTCAGTTTTTCATGTGGCTTATCTTGCTCCGAGACTTAGTTGTGTTCATGGTGCTGGGGATTGAACTGTCCTACTCACACATGCCAGACATGTGACATAACTGCTGAATCACAGTTCCAGCCCTTTTATGTATCTCTTTTAATCAGTCATAATGTTTTTTTTTTAATTTAAATGATTCTTAAATTTATGCAATATTATCAGAAATACTAGGTGTCTGATACAGCAAACATGTAGTTGGAGGTGGGTGAGCAAGGCCGATTTTACTCCTGTGAGTAGGGGGGCTTTGGGGAGCATCGGGTGTTCTGAACCGCACATATGTGCAATCAAAATCTTGGGTTATTTATCCCCAGTCTGATGTAATCTTGCCCTTTACTCTGATTGGAGGAGCTCAGAGGTATAATCCAAGCTACATGATTGGCTAAGATTGGATAGGGCCAGGTACAGGAAGTAGGTAGGTAGGGTATGGAAAGTCAAAAAAGGTAGGTGGGGTATGGGAAGTGTGTGGTGCTTATAGGTATAAAGAGACACATACGTGTTGAGGAGTTTTAAACATGGCTTCCTCCTAACCTCCTGGTTCCCTTTTCTATGCGAGCCTTAATACTGCATTCTGAAATTGTACCATCAGACTTCCTATTTCTCATATAGTACTGAACCTACACTATAGCAGATTACTTGGCACAAATTAGATTGCCTCTCTTGTCAATACCCAGATTTATTTCATCATTTTTGTGTTAATTGTTGCAATTAAATGTTCTTACTTCCTTCTAATCTTGTACTTCCCTCTTCATCCTTGACCCTGTTTCCAGACAAATGTTTCAGAAATGTTAATCAAATTTCATTTCTTGCTAAAACCTTTTTTGTTTTAAAGAGAGAGAGAGGGACTGTGAAAGAGAGAGAGAACCAATTTTATTTAGTTCTTTCATTGATTTTTGTTGCTCCAACACTTAGTGTACCTGGTGCTGGGGTTCGAACCCAGGTCCTCACACATGCCAGGCAAGTGCGATATTGGAGAGCCACTGCTCCAGCCCCACATATCCTGATTTTAATGTAGAGTCTACTCATTTGTAATGCTAGTAACAAATTTAGATTTTTTTCAAAACGTGGTGCAGGCCAGATAAAAAACATCTGTGGACAGAACATAGCTCACAGGCTGACAGTTTACAACCTTTTCCATTCTTTAAATATTTACGTTGAAAAACTGATTTTTTTCTTACATGCATTCACAAAAATAACCAAGCTAAACCGTGTGTCAGTTGAGAACACTAAAAACAACAACAACAACAACAAAAATAGGTAAATTAAGTATTAGTGAGCAATCTGATCCCTTATTTCATTAGCATTGTAGGTTTTATTTATTTTTTAAATAATGTTTTCCCTTATGTAATAAGCTTCACATGTTGGCATTGAAAGCTCTTGTGAGGGTAAAAATTGCCATATATTCCTACAGCGTCTTCCTGCATTTGTAGAGCTTTTCTACAAATGCTCACTAAATGCTACTGAATTGAAAAGTTCTCAACATAATAACGGAGTAGTGATTGATTCTAAGATAGCCTTTAAATTGAAATTACATGTTTGGCTATAGTCTTAGATATTCTTTGGTATGACCTTGAGCAGTTCATTAAATCTCTTGGGGCTTCACATTCTCTACAATAGAATTTGACAGTTGAATTGGAGAAATTTTGCAAGTTCTAAAATTCTAAAATTATTTGAAATTCTTTGCTAATGTGACATTTGCCTGTAGTTCTCATTTTTTAAACTTAGTTTAAAATTGTTTTTGATATCTTTATAAATGGCAAACACACTGCAGTATTTTTTAAAAAGCTGTAGTTCAAATATCTTACCTGTTCTTATTCCCTACTATTTTATTAAAATCCATTCATTTATAACAAAAATGTATGTATGCACATATATGTACATGTGTATGTATTATATATCTGATTTCAATAGCTTTATTGAAATTTAACTTTATGCAATAAATTGCACATGCTTAAGGTACACAATTTAATGAAATTTCAGCATATATGGATACTCATGAAACCATCACCATATTAAAAAAATGAACATATTTTCCACCCTCACATTTCTTCATGCCCCTTTGTAATCTTCTTCCCTCTTCTGCCTCATCTCTGGTTTACTATTCACTTATATTAGTTTTCATTTTACAGTGTTAATTTCATTTTAGGTAAGTGATTCATATAATATACATTTTTTTCTGACTTCTTTCTCTCAACATAATTGTTCTGCAGTCAATCTGTTTTGTTGTATCTATACCTTCTTATTGATGAGTAGTATTCCATTGTGTATATTCTGTTGGTTTATCCATTTACATGCTAATGAGCATTTGGGTTATTTTTGGTTGTTGGCTATTACAAATAAAACTACTGTGAACATTCATGTATAAGTGAGGACTTAGGCTTTTCACTTCTTTCAAGTAAATACGCCCATTCTTATGAGCAAGTATATGAAAGTTCCAGTTGCTCCTTATCTTTATCAATACTCAGTATGGTTAGCTTTTTACATTTTGGCTATTTTAGGGGATAAGAAGTGGTGTTTTAGTTTGTAGTCCCCTAATGACTAATGACATTGTTCTTCTTTTCATGTACTTATCTGCTGTCTGTGTGTGTGCTTTAGTTTGAGGGTCTGCTTAAATCTTTTGCCTATTTTTATTTAAAGGGTGTGTTTATTTATTTTTATTTTTTTAAAGAGAGAGGGACAGTGAGAGAGACAGAGAAAGAGAGAAACAACTTTATTAAGTTTTTCACATGGCCTTCGTTGCTCCAACACTTAGTTGTGTATGTGGTGCTGGGGTTTGAACCCGGGTCCTCGTGCTTGCCAAGCAAGCACTGAAACCGCTAAGCCACTGCTCCAGCCCCGGTTGTGTTTATTTTTGAGAGTTCTTTATGTATTGTATATGCAAGTCCTTTTTCAGATGAGTGTTTTGTAAATATTTTGTAACAGTTTGTTGTTTACCCTTCACTGTCTTTTGAGGAGCAGAGTTTTTTTTTAGATTTTTAAAAAGATATGGCTGTACAGTTATTTCAATACCATTTGTTGAAAATATTACCTTTTTCACATTGAATTGTTTTTATTCCTCCGTCAGAAATCAACTAACTATGAATATGGATCTATTTCTGGACTCAGTATTTTGTTCCATTAATCATTTTTGTAATTACACCAATCAAATTGTCTTGTTCATTGTTGCTATTTTTTTTAAGTCCCATTTTTTTTTTTTTAAAGAGAGAGGGACAGTGAGAGAGACAGAGAAAGAGAGGAACAACTTTATTTAGTTTTCACATGCCCTTAGTTGCTCCAACACTCAGTTGTGTACGTGGTGCTGGGGTTTGAACTCAGGTCCTCGTACTTGCCAGGCAAGCGCCGAAACCGCTGAGCCACCGCTCCAGCCCTCATTGTAGCTTTTTGATAAGTATTAAAATTGGTATTTTGGGACTGGAGCCATGGCTCAGCGGTTATGGCGCTTGCCTAGCATAAGCAAGTATGCGAATTCAAACCCCAGCACCACATACACAATGAAGTGTTGGAGCAACGAAAGTCACATGAAAAACTAAATAAAATTGATTCTCTCTTTCTCTCTCTCTCTGTCCCTCTTTCTTTAAAAAAAAATTGGTAGTTTAATGCCTCCAACTTTGTTCATCTTTTTCAAAGTTTTTTGGCTATATTTTGGGTCTTCTGTATTGCCATGTGAGTTTTAGAGTAAGCATGTCATTTCTGTCAAGAGCCTGGTGGGTGGCAATGCAAGAGTGCCTGTTGTAGTGAGCAAGTTATCATTTCTTGAACCAGGAAGAGAGAGAGGGAGGAAAGGAAAGAGAGAGAAAGAAAAAGAATGAAAGAAATCACAGTCTACCAATCTCCAAGGGTCTAAGAAGCTCCCATATCTTAAAATCTTCAGAGCTCCTTGGTAACACTACCTTGGGGATCTTTGGGAAACATTCAGCATCTAAACTATAGCAGTGGGCTTTAAAGGTGAAGCAGGACCTCAATAGTTGAAGGTCTAGATGTTCCAGGGACCTTGGAATAATAGAGATGTAAAAAAGAGTGTTGTTTTTCAGAGCTGCTGTATTGTTCAGTTGGCAAGGCTATTCCAAAGGATGAGATGTGACATATGTATACAAAGAAGGAGGTTTTCTTCCTCTTACAGTCATTTACTAGTTTCGCATTGATTTTGAGATAAAGTGCTAAATTCTTTTTTTTTTTTTTTAAGAGAGAGGGACAGGGAGAGAGAGAGAAACATTTTTTTTATTTTCATGTGACTTTTGTTGCTCTGAGACTTCGTTGTGTATGTGGTGCTGGGGTTTGAACTTTACTCACGCATGCCAGGCAAGCACCATAACTGCTGAGCCTCCACTCCAGCCCCAAATTATTTTTTTTTTTAAAGAAAGTGAGAGTGAAAGAGAACAATTTTATTTTTCCATCTGGCCTTTGTTTCTCCAACTAACACTTAGTTGTGTATGTAGTGCTGGGGGTTCAAACCCAGGTCCTCTCACATGCCAGGCAAGCACTCCAACTGCAGAGCTACTGGCTAAATTCTTGATGTGGAATATAATACTCCAGTCATAATGATTGGTGATTTCAATTCCCATGAATGTGGGCTTAGCTTGTATTCTGGCCTCCTAGTACCTTGATTTCACTCCTTCAGTTATCTTGTTTGCCACTTGTTTTCCTGGATTTTGCTATTACCACTCCCTTTATAATTTTAGTTTTAAGCGTCACATTCTAGCACCATCTACCTTCCCAGCTTTTTCAACTACTGCTTAGTCCTTAATCTGCACTTGACCTACCTACCTAGCATAGCATGTTCCATCATTGTAATCATTCCCTTGTGTAATTCTTTGACCATTCTCTTCGTTTATCGTAGTTGGTCACAAATCATGACTCTGGCAGAGCTAACAATGTGTTTTCTGGAGAAAAAAATTACAATAACTGGTTTCCCTTTAAATTGTTACCTTTATTTTCAAATGATTCCTTAGCATTCTGCTGTAATCCAGTTGTTCTAGTCTATTATTATTCTACTCCCCTACTTGACAGTTTCAGGAGTTTTTCCCTCTCCTAAAACATTCCCTCTCTTAGCTGATTACTTTGTTTCATTGAAAACAGCAGTCAAAAGAGCACTTCCACAAGCTCCTATGCCCCTGTGGTCATCTGTCCTACTTTTACTGGGCATGAACTGACTGTGTGCTTTCTCAGTCACCTCCTCTTGTATACTATATCTATCTGCTCTCTTTTACTCAAGGATTTTGCTCCAGCAATTATCTGTCTTTCCTGGATACCAGTAGGTTTTTTTTTTCTTCCTGCATTGTTGTCATCAAGCATGCTAAATTTTATCTCATCTGTAGGTGAAACAAACCTGATTTCTTCCCTATCTCACTAGCCCTACCATCTTAATCTTCTTTCTTTGTTTCTTTTATATTTTGTTCACAAAGAATGTGGTTGTGTCCCTAACCACAGATCTTGAGCTATTTTCTTTTTCTATTCTCAGTCCTTCAGTGATCTCATTTATCTCATGACTGTAAATGCAATCCATAACATCAATGATTATCAAATTTATATTTGTAGTAAAGACCTTACTATTACCTAATTAGCATCTTCTCCTGGATGGCATGTCTTTGGGAGAGGAGTGGTGGGGATTGAACACAGCCTGGAGCATGCTAGGCAAGCATTCTACCACAAAGGTACACCCTTAACCTTTCAATAGACCCCTCTCAAACTGTTCAAAGCTTAAATCCTGACCCTTAATTCCAAACTTATTTCTCTGTTTTCTTTACTTCAATGTATGGCAACTCTACCCTTCCACTCAGACCACAAACTTGGTGTCATACTTGACTTTAGTTTGTATGATCAAATCCTGTTGGCTTTACCTTTAGAATATATCTTAACTGTTTCCTTTTCACCTCCTCCTACTATTCTGTTTTGGTCCAAGTTAGCATCTTCTCTCACTTGGATTATAGCAAAAATTATTGCAATAGCTTTCTCTCTGGACTCCCTGCTTCTGACCATGTTCTTTCATTCATAAATTCTCATCATATTCTCAATAGAGTGATATTTTTTTTTTTTTTTTGGTACCAGGGATTGAAACCAGGGGCACTTAACCAGTGAGCCACATCCCCAGACCATTTTTTGTTTATTTTTTTAGATTTTGAGAAAAGTTCTCACTAAGTTGCTTAGGGCCTTGCTAAGTTGCTGAGGCTGACTTTGAACTTGATATCTTCCTGCCTCAGCCTTTTGAGCTGCTGGGATTATAGGCATGTGCTGCTGTACCTGGCTAGAGTGATTCTTTAAAAGATGAAAGTCCTTTCTTTATTTTTCCTAGTCACATTGACCTTCTTGCTGTTCTTCAGACTTGTGTAGCATGTTTCCTTATGAAGTTTTTTTTTTTTTGGTATTGGGGATTATACCCAGAAGTGCATCACCACTGAACCACATCCTCCCCCCCTTTTTTTTTTAAGAGAGAGAGGGGCAGTGTGAGAGAGGGAGAGACAGAATCAATTTTATTTATAGCTTTTATGTGGCCTTCATTGCTCCAACACTTCGTCGTGAATGTGGTGCTGTGGTTTGAATCCACTTCCTCGTGCATGACAGGCAAGTGCTGAAACTTCTGAGCCACCGCTCCAGTTCTGATCTCAAGTTTTTTACCTTGCTGTTCTTCTGCCTAGAGCATGTTTCTTCCAGATATTTTCATAGCTTGCTCCTTCATTTTCTTCACCTCTTTCCCAAGTGTCATTTTTTAGTGAGACTTCCTTTCTAACATTGCTATAATTTATACTCTCCTATATGCTCCTATGCTTACACTTGTTATTATTTTGCTTTTCTCTTCATAGTTATAAAAATCTGACTTGCCATATATTTATTTCTTTTATTCTTGTCCCCCTCCCATGTTTTGTTTATTTTTAAATACCCAGTGCCTATTCAAGTATAAGTATCAGCTAACACTTATTGAATGAATGAATAGTCAAGTCCCTCCCTTTTGTCCTCCTACATTTATCTTCTTATTTCCTGGCCTTTTTATATTCCAGATGCTGATCTTTTCAGTTTTGTTTTACACCATGCTCAGTTGTCCCTCAGAATTTTTGTACATTTTATTCCTCTATGCTTCAAATTCTTTCTTTCCCTGCTACCTTCTCTTCCTGACCTAGTTAATTTCTTCTCATCCTATATTTTTCTCCCATATTCGTTAATTGGTACCTTCTGATAGGATTGTTGTTACATATTCGTACCTGCACATAGTTCACAATATATTGTGATAATACAATTATATTGTATTATATAATACAATGTATTATATAATACAGTTATATTATACATATATATTTGTATAATATATAAGTTATTATATTACATTAATATTAATATAATATGATGCTTATATTATATTAATATATTATTATATTAATATATTATATAATATTATATAATATATAATATATTATTATATAATACAATTGTATTAGATAATACAATTATATATATTGTACTATATAATACAATTATATTGTTATATAATTTGGCCATTATCACTCCGCAGCACTTGCCCACTCCTTCTCTGCCTCCTACCCCTTCATCCCTTTCCTCTACTGATCTTCCTTTGATTTTCATGAGATCCATCCCCATTTTTCTTTCCCTTTTCCTCTCTAGCTTCCAAATACGAGAGAAAACATAGAACCCTTAACTTCTTTTCTTTCTTTCTTTTTTTCTTTTTTTACAGAGAGAGGGACAGTGAGAGAAAGAGTTATTTAGTTTTTCATGTGGACTTCATTGCTCTAACGCTTAGTTGTGTACATGGTGCTGGGGTTTGAACCTGGGTCCTCACACATGCCAAACAAGCTCCGTAATGGTTAAGTCACTGCTCTAGCCCCTAGGACCCTTAACTTCTGAGTTTGACTTATTTTGCATTACAGAATGGTCCCTAGTTCCATCCATTTTCCTGAAGATTATAAATTTCATTTTTTTAAGAGAGGGGAACAGTGAGAGAGAGAGAAAGAGAATCAGTTTTATTTAGTTTTTCTTGTAGCCTTCATTGCTCTGACACTTAGTTGTGTATGTGGTGCTGGAGTTAGAACTCCGGTCCTTGTGCATGGCAGGCAAGCGTTGTAACTGGTGAGCCACTGCTCCAGCCCCTTAATTTCATTTTTTAGTGGCTGAATAAAACTCCATTGTGTATATATACCACATTTTTTTTTTTATCCATTCATCTCTTGATGAACGCCTAGTTTGGTTCCATAGTTTGGCTACTGTGAATTGTGCTGCTTTAAATATGAGTATTCATGTATCACTGTAGTATGATGACTTTAATTTTTCAGGATAAACACCGAGAAGTAGTGTAGCTGGGGTCTTCTTATCCTTTATATGTCAGTTCAAAAATCCTTGTTTCATAGAAGCTCTGCATCAGGACCCCACAATATGCTTAGTCATGCTATTTGATCTTCTCTCTCATTAGCTAAACCAAGAACTGCACAAGGGCAGAGACCTTGAGAGTACTGCTTACCAGTGTGTGTCTCTATGATGAATCTCCAGTAAATTCTTATTAGGTGCTTCCTTCTAGTTCTGATGTTCTGCCTCAGGGAAGTGACAGTTTGTTAGGTTCATTTGTTTGTTTTAAAGATTATCTATGTTTAGGAATGATAGCCTATCAAAAACTTAATGGCATTTTATCAAAGGTGATTAATGGGAAGTATAATACAACCTAGCTAGCATCTTTGGTTAAGAATTGGTTAAAAATGCACTTTGTATTTCTTGGTTGACATTCTGTGAGAAGATATAAATCCAGATAGTATCTGCCTCAAGAGATTCTGTTTTGTAGTTGTTGAAGAAGCATGTGTGTATTGGTTGGTATCCTTGTTGACATTGTTAGAAATAAAATTATTAAAAATCCTGAGGTGCTATAGGAAAATCAAATACGTTCCCAGAAGTGGATGAGCAGGACAGATTTCTGCAGAAAGGTGCAGTCAGAAAGTGGATCCCATGAGCAAGCACACTTGAGTGGGCAGTCCGCTTGCTTATATCTCCAACCTGATGAAATCCTATCCTTCACTCTGATTGGAGGAGCTCAGGGGTACAGTCTGCATGATTGGCTAATATAAAATTGGGGTGGGTACTGAAAAGAGCTATGGGTGTAATGGGATATCTGATAAGGATTATCTCTAATCACACGGTTCCCAACCTTTAAGATGGCTTCCTTTTATATGAGATTCTTGAGACTATATTCTGAAAATGGACCATCAGACTTCTTATTTCTCACAACATGTAAAGCATGTAAACGACTTAGTACATGTAGTTGCTTTAATATTTAACTTCAAAAAGTAAAATACTGATTAACTCAGTTTAATTTTGTCAGTGGTTTCACTCTCACAAAAATACTTGCTGGGTAAAATTAGCAATTTTTCATTTTTTAAGGTTTTTTGGATTAAATAATGCATATGAAAGTCTTTCAAAGTATCTTTGCAGTTTATTATTATTAATAGTTTTCACATTAGACAAATAAGTTCAAGTTTTATTATGTTTGCTCATTCAAAAGCAGAGATAAAATTAATACTGACCCTAAGGTGTTATCATAGAAATTAGATGCTGTACTCATGCATGCAAAGAGCCTGGCACACAATAAACCCTTGGAACATGTTCACTGTTGCATTAACTGTTATTCCAATTTTTTTTGAACTAAAGGATTTTTTTTTTTTTTTTTTTGGGAATGTAGTACACTGGTAAAGTATCTGCCTAGTGTGAATGAGGCCCTGAGTTTAATCCCTGGCTCTGAGGGGAAACTAAAGGACTTTTATTTTTAAGTCATTATGGAAAATCTTTTTTTTTTTAATTATGTAGAATCTTAATCAGAATTCATTGTCTAATCTCCTTTCTGATTTTTGGCACTTTCCTTAAGCATTTTATGTTCAGTTATCTTAACTCCTGTAGAAAGGATAGTTGTTGTTTGTACAGCGAATTCAGAATTTTAAATAATTGGTGTTTTAAAGTACCACACAGAAAAACACAACACATTGACTTCTAAATAGAGTTGCATAATTTCCTTCCTCAGTGACTTTTTAAAACAATAGATATATGTTCCAGAATTTATTCAGGAATGATTAGGATCCATTTTAAAAAATTAATTATCTTAAGAGGGAAAGAGTGAGAGAAAGAATCAGTTTTATTTATTTTTTCCTGTAGTCTTTATTTCTCTGATACTTAGTTGTGTATGTGGTCCTGGGGTTTAAACCTGGGTCCTCATCCATGCCAGGCAAGTGCTCCAACTGCTGAGTTCTAGTCCCTAGGATCCATTTCTAATGCCAGGAGTCACCAGATAATTCTAACAGGTGTATAGTTGTCCTTTGACCATCAATCATTCTTGGGATAATGAAGTACATCTGCTGCTGCTTGCTGCTGGTGACTGATGCTGCTAAATGGTTCCCTCATTCCTTTACCTTCTTTTGAAGTTTGGTTAATAGCATAGGACTATCCCTTTTTGCGTTATAGTCTGTAGTGAAATGAACAAATGTCATCTCCACTGTTTGCATAATGCCTGGAAAATAGTGGTAGGTGTCCAATAAATACTGAACAAGTTTGAAAGAAAATAAGAATGAGAGAGCTTGATTGTTTATGGCAATTTGACATCAAATGTGCATGGCCCAAACTGTGGGCTTTATATAAGAGAGCTATGAGGATGAGAGGTTAAAACAACAACAAAACACATTGAACATGGATCAAAGCAGAGTCTATCACTGAGGTATTGTGGTTCTTAGTACCACTATTATGTTTGTAATATTGTGTATATTTGCAAGAATGATACTGGTGTATAATTACTGACACTAAAGTGAACGTAACATATATTCTCTTTCAGATTTACCAAAAATTTATCTCCTGACAAGATAAATCTAAGTACTCTTAAAGGGGAAGGTGAACTGAAGAATTTGGAGTTGGATGAAGAGGTGCTCCAGAATATGTTGGATTTGCCCACATGGCTTGCTATAAACAAAGTTTTCTGTAATAAAGCATCTATTAGGGTAAGATTTTGATATCTGTGGATGGCCTTTTATATTATCATGTTTAATTTCATCTTTATCTTTTAAAATAAGTATTTTAGATCATTAAATAAATTAAAACATTTTTAATTTAAATATTTCTGGTTTTTTTTTTTTTTCTTTTTGTACCAGGGATTGAATCCAGGGGCACTTCATCACTTAGCCATATCCCCAACCCTTTTTTATTTGAGACAGGATCTCGCTTAGTTGCCTTGAGAAGTTGCTGAGACTGACTTTGAACTTCTGGTTCTCCTACCTCAGCCTTTGAGTTGCTGGGATTACTGGCTTGAGCCATTGCCTCTGGCTAGATCATTATATAAAGAAGACCTTTGCTAACATATTTTAGAAAGAAAAATATTTTTGCATAAATGTTGATGACTGTACCTTATGCATATAATAGAAGTAATTAGTAGAGTGATAATTTCTAGATTTTAATTTTGTTTAAAATATAATTTTATAAATATTTTAAGAAAATTATTAATTGCTAGTAATAAAGTAATTGCTTCAATTTGACCCATATTCAAAGATAGTTTTTTTTTCATAATATTATCAAATGGAACTTTATTTTTCCTTTCTTTTTGTGGTGCTAGGGATCAAAGTCAGGACCTCATGCTTGCTAGGCAAGCTTTCTACTACTGAGCTATGTTCCAAGCCATAATAAGTGATTTAAATTTGTAGCAAGTGATATTTTATTTCAATGAAGACATAGAACTGTTATTTCTCACTATATATACATTATACTTTAATTTGAAAAATTTTTCCTTTTGTCATTTGCTTTTTCTTCGTTTTGAAAAATTTAAAAGGTTCTATTTACTGTTTTTACCATTATCCCTACTTATTGCAAGTTATTATTCTTACTTTGTTGATTTGTATCACATCTTGCTATTAAAGATCAGGCTTAGTTTGAGAGTATACTTATTTGAAATATTGCGTGCTTATTTTTTTCACAAAATTAAAATTTGGGTTTTTAAGGAAAGATTGGAAACGTTCCTATATCTTTTTATGATCATCTTTAATTTGGGTTCTGTCCTTCATAAACTCAAACATCTACAAACACTTCACATTTTTGGTGTGGAGTATGTTTGAACTTTATTTAGAATGCCTGCATTTTATGTAAATGGCCTTAACATTTGTATTTGTTTGACTATCTACAAAAATATTGGTCAGAGTTCTGTTAAAAGAGCAGAGCAGTGATTATGCATTGCTGGGAACTCTTTATTTAAATTGAGAACTTAAAATATGTTTTTAAGGACTAGGAAAATATTAAAAACTTGAAATTTTCATTTAGTTAACTAAGAAAATATAGTTAGTAATATTTTCTTATGTAAAAGATACATCTGATTAAAAAAGTATGAATAATCTTAGTTTATTATTTTACAGTTTAAGAAAAAGGTTATTCAATAAAATTTGGTGTCTGTCACCATGTAAAGACAGTATCTGTGTTCGTTACTATTTAACATTATTTTTTAATAGTTCATTTTAAATAAAATAATTTTTATTTGTAGATCCCATGGACAAAACTGAAAACACATCCTATCTGTTTGGTGAGTTTTGATAATGCCTAGAAATAAACATTTATCTACTCTGTTAATCCTTTTGGTTTCATGGCAACAATTTCTTGGATTTTTCACCCACTAGCTTTCATTTTGTTTTGATTTAACTTAGTTTTTTGAGCCCTTATATGAAAACTTTGAACTTCAAAATGAGAGAATAAATTTTTCAGGTCTAGAATATTATGTTCTAAGTTGGTGTGTTTTTAAATTATTTATTAGTACATTAATAGTTATGCTTAATATTGGGGTTCATTTTTACTTAATTATACAAGCATGGAATGTTATTTGCTCCAGTTCATTTTCCAGCACTTCTTTTTCCTTTAAACTTCTCCCTCCCCCTGTTTCCCCCTGTGGTACAGGTCTTCTATTTATTAGTGTGTTTTTTTTAAGTAGCACATTATAGATATACATAAAGGTGAAATCTGCTGCAGTATATTCATGTATGTACATAGGATAGTTTGGTCAGTTTCATTGTAGTTCTCCTCCCTTTTCCTGTTTCACCTTCTTTCCTCCCAATCCTCTTCCTTTACTTCACTGATCTCTCTTCTGTTTTCATGTGATTTCCCGCCCCCCCGTTGGTTTTTTTTTTTTTTTTAAAGAACTTATTTTGGTCTAGTGGATATGAGAAAACATTTGAGTTGTTGGCTTTCTGGATCTGTCTTATTTCACTTAGCATGATATTCTCCATTTCTACCCATTTACCAGCAAATGCCATAATTTTATTCTTTATGGCTGAGTAAAACTCCCATTTTTGTATACTGGATTTTTTTTATCCATTCAACTGTTGGCAGTTATCTGTGCCAGTGCCAAATAAGTTGGTATATTTTATAGCATCATTTAACTCTTTATTGACATGCTATGGAATTCTTTCTTTAATAATGTGATCCAAACTTTTCTGTGTGTTTGCATTTACTAATCTAGTAAATTAAGTAACATGCTCTTTAATGTACTTTGCTTTTTAAGGAAAATCGATCATTCATTCATTCTATATATATGTATATTTTTTTTTTTGGTGTACAAGATTCAAATCAGCCTGCTAAGCTTACACTACCACTTAGCTTTTCCCCAATTCTTTATTTATTTAGCACTTGCTCTGTGCCCTGAGAGAACTCAGTTTTTTTTCTTTTTTAAGAGAGAAGGACAGTGAGAGAGAGAGAGACAGAATCAATTTTTATTGAGTTTTTCACATGGCCTTCATTGCTCTGACACTTAGTTGTGTATATGGCACTGGGGTTTGAACCCGTGTACTTGTGCATGCTGAGTAAGCGCCATAACCGGAAAGCCACCGCTCCAGCCCGAGAACTCAAATTTTAACAGAAGAGACCAACTGAATTAGTACACAAATAAAGCAGGATAAGTTCCAATAATAATAAATGTTACATGTAAAATAGAGAACGAAGAATGACAAAGTGGTTACTAATGACTGAGGACAGTAGCTCTTTATTCAAGGGGGGAAAAGTCCTGGGAAAGAATTTTTTCCATTATGGGGGTGTTTATTTTTGGTGGTGTTTTTTCATATTTCTGGCTTACTTCATACTTTTTTTAGTTTTATGTCTCATATCTCAGGTCTCAGATTAGTATAACATGGTAATTTAAAATCATCAGTGCTGCCATCTTGGTGAGAAGAGCTTTTGGAATCTTGCGAAAAGTAGGCTCAGAAAAAGTGAGCAGCTAAAGGTCTTTAGGAGTCATTGTTACACCAGTTCCATATAAGCTTTAGGGGTGGTTCAGTCCTTTCCATTACTGTGTAATTTATCTACTAATAATATATCTGGGTTTGGAGATTGTATGTCCATAAATTCTGATAATCTTATCAGTTGATAACTACTTTTGAAATTTTTTCTCCCATACTCATAGAATGTGCACAACTTTTCTACCAGATAATTGCTTTGAGATTGCACTGAGTGCTTTCCTTTTTAGTGTTTTTTTGTTTTGTTTTGTTTTTGTTTTTTGTTTTTTTAGAGTTTCAGAGACACTTGACTTTTCTCACTATCTAATTTTCTGCTAAGGAAATGAAACAAAATAGTCAAATAATACTTTCATAATATAAACACAGTATCATGTTTTGTTTACATCTACTAGTCTCTAGATAAAGTAATAATGGAAATGAGCACTTGTGAAGAACCAAGAGCCCCTAATGGCCCATCACCAATAGCAACTGCTTCAGGACAGAGGTGAGCTATTTCCGTTTATCTGTGTATCTGTCGAAAGGAGTTTGCTGTAGTGGACTCTGTTATCTGCAGTATCAGAACAGAAACAAAATTAAATCTCTTAATCTCAAAAACCTCTATTTCAGTCACCTCTCCCATCAAATATCTAATAGATATAGTTTTATACATTGCAAAAGTAGCAGATGATTTTTAGCTACTTTGACTCATCTTTTTTTCCTTATTAGTAAGTAGTAATGATTAACCAAGGCCAGAGCACCAGCAGAAATGGAAGCAGAAGCACTTAGGGATTGTATAAATCAGATAATTTCATGTTTTCTGAATACAACAGTTCTCCCTTATGTGTGGTTTCACTTTCTGTGTCTTCATTTGCCCATGGTAAACCACAGTCTGAAAATATTAAATGGAAAATTCCAGAAACAAAAATTCATAAATTTTAAATTCCACACCATTACAAGTGACATGAAATCTTAATGCCTCCAATAAGAATGTGAATTATACTTTTTTTAAATTATTATTTTGATACAGAGTCTCACAAAGTTAGGGCCTTGCTAAATTGCTAAGGCTGGCTTTGAATTTGTGATCCTTCTCCCTTAGCCTCCCGAGTTGCTGGGATTTTAGGCACATCTGTTGTGAATTATCCTTTTGTCCAGTGTTCCCTGATGCATAGGCTGCTTATCGTTTTGTTACTTAGTTGCTGTCTTAAGTTGACAGATCCATGGTCAAGGTATCACAGTGCTGTGTTCAAGTAACCTTTATGTTAAGTCATGCTGGGCACAGTGGTTGATGCCTGTAATCCCAGTGTCTGGGGAGGCTGAGGCAGGAGGATTATACATTTGAAGCCAGCCTCAGCAATTTAGTGAGACTCTAAGCAACTGAGTGAGACCTGTCTCAAAAACATAAAAAAGACCCGAGTATGTGGCTGAGTGGTTAAGCATCCCTGGGTTCAATTCCCAGTTCCAAAAAAAAAGAAAAGAAGCATACACACAGACACACATACACACACACACACACACCCATGAGGTTGAGGGTTAAGTTGTAACACCTAAGTCATTGCATTGCTTTATCTTCTGATATAGGCATTATATCATCTCACAATATCACAAGAAGAAAGGTGAGTATAATACAGTATGACATTTTGAGCGAGAGACCACATTCACATTTTATTATAGTATAATTTTTCTATTTTATTATTAGATATTGTCACTAATTTCTTACTGTGCGTAATGTAGAGATGAAGCTTTATCATAGGCATGCGTGTATAGGAAAAACAGTATATAGGTTCATTCAGTATTATTCATGGCTTCAAGCATCCACTGGGAATCCTTGAATCTCCCTCAGATAATGGAGTACATTCTCTGCATTATCATTTTTTATCAATGAAACTTTTATGATTCTTAAAAGCTAAATGGTACCTTAATAATTAGTTACAGAGCTTTGGGTTACTCTGAAGTTTATTAAATATAAAATATTCACACTTTCCAAAGGTCGGATTTCAAAAGATAAAAAATAGAGGCTAATGAGATGGAAGCATGAGGGCCATTTTGTAAAGCCTTCTTGAAATATTAAAATTGTTCCTCAAAAAATTACCTGCTTATTTTTTTTTTACATTCAGTACTTTTGGATTGGGCTGGGGATGTAACTCAGTAGTGGAATGCTTGCCTGGAATGTAAAATGCCCTGGATTTGATCCTCAGCACTGCAAAAGAATGAAAAATTTAAATAAATTTGAAACATCATATCCAGGCAGAATTTCTGCATTATTTTTGGATTCACATAAAATTTCCATGTATATTTTAATGTAACCAGTGCCCCCTCAAGTTGTACCTCATGGCAGCCCTAAACATCTGTATTTCAGGTGTTGTGTAAAGCCACTGATAAAATTCTTCTTGATAATGGATGTGGTCACATGTACACATAGACACCCTCACTCATGCTCCTTCTCTTTCACAAAGGTTGAATCACCTTTATATCTGCAGTCTGATCAGTATCTTTCCACATGGGAATCTAATGTTGATTCTTCTGCTGCTAAGAGTTGACTGAAGGCCATACAGTATTTATTATATTTGGATTATAGGGAATGGTGACAGAGAAAAGAACTTGCACATTAATTTCTTTGTTATTTTTGCTTCATCCAGTAACTTGAGATTTTAAAGTTTAGATTATGATTTCAGGTTTGACAGAGTAGTTGGTCTTTAGCTTCTCAGAAAGAATTATAGAAATGCTTTTGGTTATAGAAAGATGAAAGTTTATAATAAGGAGAGATTTATTTTAATTAAATGTGGCAGAAGTGAGCCATTTTGCCCATGTGTGCTCATGTGTTCTTCCTAATTCTTGTTTTTATAATATCAGTAAGTAAATTTTGACTTTGTAATAATGATTATCAAAAATATGATTTTTTTTTTTAAAGCCAAGTACAGTGTTCCGAGCACATAGTGGCAACTAGTCAAGAGGCTGAGGCAGAAGGATTGCAAGTTTGAGGCCATCCTCGGCAACTTAGTGAGACCCTGTCTCAAAATAAAAAATACAGAGGGCCAAGGATGTAACTCAATAGTTGGAGCAACCCTGTGTTCATTCCCCAGTACCGCCAAAAATATGTGAGTGAATGTTGTGGGGTCTGATTATCAATGCATAGTGAGACCACCAGAGTAGGAAAAAAAGTTTATTTTGGGGACAGAGAAGAAACAGAAAAAAGAAGAAACAGGCTGGTGCAGCACCAGGGCAGCTGCTGCAAAGCAAAGTTCAGGGAGAGCAGCGCCCTGAGTGACTCAACCAGGCCGTTTTTAAAGGAAATTTTTGGCAGGCTTACAAACAGGCTTACAAAAGGGGTTCTTCTGCAAGAAATGAAGACAGCAAGTTTTGGTTTATATATTACAAATTGCACCTGGCGGGCTAGTAGGTCAGGCTAGGCTGGGAACTGAACTGTCCATATCTGAAACTGGAAGTCTCTTCTTCACAGAGATAGTCACAATGACCTTGACTATTTCTGTCCAATTACCACAGCAGAATTCAAGGATTTTATTTCCACACATTTTGGCAGGCTCGATTTTGATTAAATATATTTGTTTTATATCAGAGGGTCTCTCCCCTTTTACATGAATATTGAGTATGTATTTTTTACAGTTCTCTAGTCATGTCACTGAACTGAAACGCTGATTTTTTTTTTGTTTCTAGCTAAGAGATTAAAATATAGAAATAGTAATTAATAAACTGGCCCTTTCTCCTGGGGCTGATAATGCTTACACAGATTAATGTCTACAAAGATTAATACTTACAAAGTCTAGTAAAATTTCTAAGTTGGGAAAGATTAAGACTTGGAAGAGACCTCTATTTGTAAGTTAGAATTCCACCTTTCAAATTTGAATGATGTAACCTAAATATTGAATGGCATAACCTAAAAAATGTAGACTTGTCATTGATTCAGTATTCATTCTTTTGACAGTAAATTCTACAATATGGATTATTATATATTTATTTACTTATTTTTGGTACCAGGGACTGAACCCCGATCCTCATTCATGCTAAGTATGTAATCTACCACTGAGCTATACTACTACCTCCTAATTCCATGTACATTTAAAAATGTTACAGTCAAGGCTGGAATTGTAGCTTTAAGGCCCTGGCTTCAACACCTGCATTTAAAAAATAAAAGGGGGAAGGAAGGAAGAAAGAATGCATGCATTAGAACAGGTAGGGTTGGATTATTCCAAAAGATCATTCCCACATAATTATTACATAAATATTCTTTCTAAGTTTTAAGAATATCTCTGTCTTAAATAAGCAGTATTAATTGTCCTTAGGATAAAAGCTGTTGTTCTCTTACATACTGATGAGTTCTAGCTATTCATATCTCTCAGTTTTCTAAACTCAGTATAGCTGACCACCTTGTTTTATAACAAAATTACCTCAGGCAAGCCAAAGATTATATAAATTATCATATATACATAATTTCACCTAAGGTAACAGCATCCTTTTGAGGCCGGTATTGTTTTTATTTTACAGATGAAGAAATTGAAATTCAGACTTTAAATATTTATTAATAATAATTTACTACTGTTAGTGATTATAAATGATCATTATGTTTTATAAAATATTTATTAGTTAAAAGATAGCCTAGTTGACTACATATTTTTTCACTGATTATACATATGATCTATAAAGTATTACTTTATTTAAAGTAGAGTTATATAACTGGGTTTCGGGGTACATGCCTGTAGTCCCAGCTACTTGGGAGAATGCGACAGAAGGCTCATTTGTGCCCATGAGTTTGAGACAAGGCTACGCAACATAGTGAGTATCTGTCTCAAAAAAAAAAATCATGCTGGGCTTGGAGAATTAAGTATTTTAGTGATTCATTAAGATAACAAGTCAAGGGGCTGGAGTGGTGTTTCAGCGGTTACGGCGCTTGTGCGGCATGTGCAAATACATGGATTCAAACCCCAGCACCCAGGTACACAACTAAGTGTCAGAGCAATGAAAGCCATGTGAAAAACTCAATAAAAATTGATTCTTTCTCTCCCTCTCACTGTCCTCTCTTAAAAAAAAAAAAAAAGATATAACAAGTCAAGAAGAACAGCAGCGGAGAGAGTTGTGGATGATGGGTTCACTTTTAGACATGATGTGTTTATGATGTTTGAGAGACACCAGGTGGAGATATTTAGTGGATATTTGAGTTTTACAGTTTTTAAGTCCCAGTAAGAGATCTGGATAGAGTCATAAATTTATAAATGATGGGCATGTTGATGGTAAATGAAATAATCTGCCAGTTGGGCAAATTTCCACTACCCCTCCTGCCAAAATAGATTTCATAGTCTGAGTTCCAGTCATCTTGTACTACTCATCATTCTTGAAATGCAATCTTTACTTTCTTAATTCTCTGTGCCTTTGCTGATGCTTTACCTGTTCTAAGATTTCCCTTCTCTTGTTTTTCTTCTCATGGAAAGATGGGTTTTCTCCCTAGTTATATAAATAATCTCTTCTCCCACCAAGTATTTTGTTGATTCCTTTTTTAAAACTTTTGATTGAAAGTGGTAATCAGAAAGTTACTACTGTAACATTGTTGCAGTTACTAGGATGCATGTTTTTTCCTCCCCAAGTAACTTGTAAGCCCTGTAATGCTGCAGCTGAATTTTGGTTTTTTTATGTCCCAGCATTGTTTACCTGGAACAAATAAATATTTGTTGAACTGATCCACAAAATGTGAATTTTTTTCTGAGCTTATTCGTATAATGTTCCAGTTGAACTCTGTAAACCTTCATGTTAAGAATTTAACTTACCTATAGATACTAATTGATCAAGACTTTTTGAGATTAAATAAGTTTGAATATTGATTATTAATAAAGTAATTTAGAGAGTAACTTCCAATATTTAAAATCTTTGACATTTTGAGACCTATTTTAATGACAAATCTAAACTAGACAGTCTAGATTATTCTTTTAACAAAACAAATCAGATTTGTTCTTGGTAAACAAAAGCAAATGATGTAACAGCATAACATCAGGTCACTTTACACATGTGTTTAGTGAGAAGCTTTTGTGAGAGTGGCTTTAGTGCATTCTGTTTTGTGTGCTTTTCTTTTCTAGTGAATATGGTTTTGCTGAAAAAGTCGTTGAGGGCATCACTGTTTCTGTGAATTCTATTGTCATCCGAATTGGAGCAAAAGCCTTCAATGCATCATTTGAACTTTCTCAGCTAAGGATTTATAGTGTAAATGCAAACTGGGAACATGCAGATTTGAGATTTACTCGTATTCAAGATCCCCAGAGAGGAGAGGTATTTTTTTTTCTTTTTTATAAAAGTGTTTTATTAATAAAGTAAACAAAAAATTAAAATAATTATATCTTATGTTTGCCCTTATTTGCATGCTATTCAGTTTCCTCTTTTTGTCTTTTTAATTATGTTTTTCTATTGCTCTTAATCATTTAGTTATAAATGTGAACACTTTGTTGTTTTTACTCTAAGTCACCTTACAGAATTAACAAGCCTTATATTAACTTTTCGACTACTTAATTGAATTTTAAATTTACAAAACTGAAATGTATTATTCGAATGCTTTTTGGTCACATGATTGAAGTGGTTTTTGTACTTTGTTAAATTTCTTGGAATAAAAGTATTGACAGTTTTACAAATGATAAATATATTGAAGGTGTGTTACTGAATTTTATGGACATGCAGTTTTCAAAAGTAAAAACAACATGATAAAATATTTTTAGAATGTAATGAAAATTAGTTGAGACGTTAACTTTTTTTGTTTTTATAAATCTACACTTCTCTCGTTTTCTTCATATGAATGTGTGAAGCTAATCTCTGTATTCTCCTTAGGTTTTGACATTTAAAGAAATAAATTGGCAGATGATTCGAATAGAGGCAGATGCTACTCAAAGTTCACATCTTGAAATTATGTGTGCACCTGTTCGATTAATAACCAACCAATCAAAAATCAGAGTCACACTTAAAAGAAGAGTAAGTCAGCCAAATACAACCTGATGTTATCTTTTTTTTTCCTTCCTTTGGTGATGCTAAGGATCAAACCCAGGAGCTTGTTTATTTGTTAATTATTAGAATTGACAGGAAATTTTAAATAAACTTTTAGATGGAACCTTGGCATACCATGAATGGCATATTAAAACAATGCAAAATAAAAGGTGATAGAGTATCTCAAGCAATATTTGTAAAAGCCAGTGTAATTGTAACATTTCTCCATGTTTTACATTTAATATTTAAAATTTCCAAGATTTTTATTTCTTGTAAACTGAATAGATTTGAGTTGCTATATAAGTTGAACATTTGGTGTCCTATAATTTCATTTCTTGGGCTGGAGGTTTATCTGGGTGGTAGAGCCTAGCATATACAAGTCCCTGGTTTCAGTTCCTAGCACTGCAAAAACAAAAATAAAACAAAGCAGGAAAAAAAAGTAATTTTATTTCTATTATTGAATCTTGCTCAGGAACAGATAAACAGCAAAACCTTTATTATTAGTAACTCTTAGTATAAAGTGGTGATTTACATAAATAGGGAAGATAGTTATGTAAGGGTATCAAAAGTGTGAATTCTCTATGGTTTGTGGGGAAATTCAGCAAGGCAGTAATGACATTTTTAACTATGGCTCAATAGTTTAAGAAAACAATGTATGCTTTGGGTCACTATGCACAAATAACTATTCAATTTGAATTGAAAATGGTTTTTCCTCAAAATATAGTATTTAATATATATACTCAGAAATATGAAATGTGGATAAAATAGCATTTTAGTTTTTAATTCATCTGAATGCCCTTTCTGTACCAGAATTAGTTGCTTTAATTTAGGTAATTATGTGATTTATCAATCATAAATCTGGTTATAAAAGTGATATATAACTTGTACTTGTTAAGTTACAGGAATTTGTCAGTCTTTTGTTATCAGTGTTAGCTCTAGCATTAGGATATATTCCGTGTCATAGGAAGACAGTAGATATTTGTTGAATGAAAGAAATATCCATAGATATATTTAATTCTGTTAAATAGCTAAGCGTTTTAAAAAATCTAAGTGCATTATAAGTTTTATTCTTGGCTTACTTTTATAAATCATTTTTTTTTTTTTACAGTTAAAGGATTGCAATGTTACAGCAACAAAATTAATTCTAATACTGGATGACTTACTATGGGTTTTGACGGATTCCCAGTTGAAGGCTATGGTACAATATGCAAAATCTCTTAGTGAAGCAATAGAAAAATCAACAGAACAAAGGAAGAGTATGGCTTCTGAACCTACACAGGTATACTATAAATTAACAGGAAAAAGATTTACTTTACCTGTAAATAGTTTAAAATATCAGAATGGTTAGTTGGTGGTTTTTAAAATATGAAATTGATTGTAAGATTGAGAACAAGAATCTTTTTTATCTAGAGATCTTACTATATAATTTTATATGAATGTATGAAAATAATAAATATATTAGTATTATGTAATACTTATTTGGTTTGAAGCTTTGTATTAAGCACTGGAGTTATTGATGACATAAAAGCATTTGATGTTATATCTCTTTTCAGGGGGTTAAAAAGTACCATTTTAGGCTGGGTGCGGTGGTGCACACCTGTAATCCCAACAACTTGGGATGCTGACTAAGAGGATTTAAGTTCAAAGCCATCCTTAGCAATTTAGGGAGGCCATAAGTAATTCAGCCAGACCCTGTCTCAAACTGAAAAGCAAAAAGGGCTAGGGACGTGGCTCAGTGGTTTAATGCCCCTGGGTTTAATCCTCAGAACCAAAAATAAATAAGAAAGAAATAAAACCTAAATAAATAAAACCTAGATAATTATAAGCAAGAGAGAGAGTATAAGAATTGATAGAACTAAGTTGAATTGATAGAACTAAGGGAGTTGCTGAAGTTGAAAACAAAACCTCTATTAGAGGTTTCTGACAGCTCAGAACAAAAACTAAGAAGCAAGCCAGATATAGTGAGATACTCTTGTCTGTAATCCCAGCTACTTGGGAGGTTGAGACACGAGGATTGTAAGTTTGAGGCCCATTTTGGTAACTTAGGGAGCCCCTGATTCAAAGAGAAAAACAAGACAGGAGATGTAGCTTATGTTAGAGTGCCTCTGAGTTCAATCCCCAGTACCACCAAAACAAAAACACCCAAACTGGGGAAACTTAACAATCTATTTAATTATTGCTTTCTTAAAATCAGAAGCATTACTGGTTTGTATATAGAGAAAAATGTTTTCTTGTTTTTCCTGGTATTAAATTTGTGTTAATTACATGAAGATCTCTGTAGAAGGAAAGGACAGAAAACTGCCGTGGATAGTATCTTTGATAATTTTATTAAAAAGCACAAATAAATTTTTATATCTACCCCTAATAAAAATTTGTAGAATATTATAAAACCATACTTCTGTGAAACTGCTATTTTGTGAAACAGAGTAATATATCTTAGATATGCATCCTTTTCTTGATCTGGTTTGGTACAAGAGAATAGCATATGATTTAGGCTTTCAGTGACTTATCACCTTGGTGTTGTTTACTGCCTACCTGATTTTGTCATGAAGTACAAAGGTACACATTGCAATGTGAAACTAAATATTGTCTGACCCTGCTCACAGGGACTTCAAAATATAACAGGAGAGTGAAATATAAAACAAATATTATAGTGTAACATAAATGTCAGAGTGAAGAAGTAAAGGAGAGGGAGGCATAGGAACTGTAGAAGCACAGAGAAAGTCTTAATTAACTTTGCAGAATTTGGAAATCTTACAAAGAGGTTGATAAAATTACATCATAAAAATGAGTTAACATGGGGCTGGAGTGGTGACTTGGCGATTATGGTGCTTGCCCGGCACGTGCAAGGATTCGAGTTCAAACCCCAGCACCGTGTACGCAACAAAGTGACGGAGCAATGAAAGTCACGTGAAAAATAAAACTGATTGATTCTCTCTTTAAAAAAAAAAAAAAAAGAAAAGAAAAAGAAAAATGAGTTAACATTTTATAGGCAGACAGGAAAGAAACATATTTCAAAAGAGACTTAGAATTTGCAAACTGATATTGTTAAATAAAATGGGATTTTCTGATAAAGATGAGGAATTTGATGCTCCCAGAGTACTATTTTTGGAGTGAGGTACACATGCCTCTGAGGCTATATTAACAACTTCAAATGTTTTATGTTGTAAGGAAATTGAATTCCACACTTTCTACTTTAATATGTGCTTTCAAAGCTTTTTGATCTATCTGAAAATATGCTATTTTCACATGTCACATTGAATCTCCTTGTCCATAAGTGTTCTCGTCCTTTACAAAAGAAAGACATTCTTATTCAACCTCAGTCTGTAATGGATATGTCCAGGAAGGGGGTGAGGAATATCTCTGTGAACAAGACAGATAGTTTGAAATGCTGCTGTTCATTTGGAAATTAATGACTAATAACAATGTAACAAGTCAATTAGTAACAATGTAACAAATCAAGGGAGTCCAGTGTCTTCGTTTTGAACACAATTTAAAGGAGGATCTAATAATATTCAGCTATTAGATTATTAGAAATAACTTTATGTAATGGATCACATCAGCATGGAAGTCTGAGGAGTTTAAAATACTCAAGTCACATTGCTAAAACAAATTCCTTTCATTGTAATCTGTCATTCTGTGTGAGTTTGTAGTCATAAAAACAAATAAGTAGGTACAGAATTGATGGTGAACTTTGAAACAAGGAGAAAATTCTGTAATCCTACCATCCTAATACAATTGGTAATAGGATTTTGAGATATTTGCCTACAGGGTTTGTTTTTTTTGTGTTTTTTTTTTTTTTTTTTTTTTTTTTTTTTTTTTTTTTTTTTTTTTTTTTTTTTTTTTTTTTTTTTTTTTTTTTTTTTTTTTTTTGCCTAACCTGCCTTTTATCTTAGTTGTAGTAAGTGAATATGTACAGTTTTCTCCTATCTTTTTATTTAATTATTATCTTCAGTCACTTCATAATATTTCATAGTGGATTTACGTAACCATCCACATCACAACGCTGTTGCTTTCTTGAGTGGTGGTGGTTACATTGCTACTTTAGGTGTCACACAGAATGTCTTGATTACTTTGAAATTCAGAAGTTAGAGAGTAAAGTTAATGGTGTTACTTTGCTCAGCTTTACAACTTGATAGCCATCTTCTGTCATAAATATTTTCTCAGCTTTATCTTACACTTCTCCAAAAGAGAAGGAAAAGCATATTAAAAAATAAGAGATTTTAAGATTATTTGTGAGGCAGAAGAGCTTTTTATGTACCATCTCCCCCATTAAGAGCATCTGAAAATCTGAATCTGTTACATAGTAAGAGAAAAGGTTTGTAGGAAGATTAATATTTTTGTGTTTTACTTTGTATCAGTGTTTGTCTTGAAAAAGAAAACATGATTAAAGGAGGACTGGAGAGTATTATGAAAATACAGTACTCTCCGCTTACCGGCCTTAGTCCGAAAATATTTAATGACAAATTCCAGAAATAAACTCTTCATAAGACTTATTAAATTGTTTACCTTTCTGAGTAATGTGATGAAATTTCATCCCTTCCTACCTTACCCTGCCTGGGATGTGAATCATCCCTTCCTTCGGGGTATCCATTATGCACACTCCCCACCTGGTAGTCTTTCTTAGTAGCTATCTAGGTCATCAAACTGACTGTTATTCATACTCAAGTTATGTATAGTTCTCCAATTTTTAAATTTTAGTTTTATTCTTACATAATTCAGAAAATACTTTAGGGAAACAGTTATGGATACAGAAAAAAGCGTATTATGTTATTTTTTCACAACTTTATTACTGAAAATAGGTCTGCTTGTTTGTGAAAGTTCATTTATGTAACTTGACAGTGATAATGCAGTTTTGAATCTTTAGAGTTCTACAGTAACTCCATCTACCCAGCAAGTAAAGACGCCACAGACATCAAATGCGCCTGATCTAAATGATGCAATTGTGAAACTATTCAGTGACTTTGATGTTAAAGAAACTTCTCATCATTTAGTTATTTCTCACCTAGATCTACACATATGTGATGATATTCATGCAAAACAAAAAGGTAATAAAATCTGCTTATTTCAAACAGTTTTGATTTTCATAGACTTGATTACAAAACTGGATTAACTAATTATACCCTTGGAGAAATGCTTGGCATTTTCTGTTTCTCTGCCAGAGGGTATGCCAGATCCACTAGTGTTTGGGGAAGTTCAGTAGGAGGGCTTACCTCAAGCACAGTGTTCTGCATGCTTTGGTGAGCATTAGAATCAAGCTGAAGATCTTTTAAAAATACAGATATTTGACCCATATACCTCAGATCTGAACCAGAATCTACATCCATAAAAACTTGCTTTGGATTTTTTAAAGCTGAGAAAGTGAGAGCCCTGGATACTGAGCAGTAGAAGATACCCTGCCTTTATCAGGCAAGGCAGCCAGGAGTCAGCTACCAAGTGAAAGGATGGAGAAGGGGCAAAGCTGAAGTTTTAAAATTTGCAGAGGAACTTGTCTTTCCTTTGCCCACCTTAATGGTGTTTGGCTTGTAGTTGTCATTTTCTACTCTAATGTGTTGAAAGGAAAATCCAAAACAAACCAAGGTGACAAAGTGAGGTGGTCAAAGTAAAGTACTGAGCATTTTTATTTAGAAAGTATCTTCTTTTTCACGAAGTATTTTCTAAGCTCTTTTATATTCCTTACTGTTTATTATTCTTTCATAGCTGAATAATTTTATTTAAGGGGAAAAAAAATCCCACAGCTGTCCCTTGCATTATACAAGTCTGTGGTTACTCAGGCTATTTTGCTATTCAGTAGGCTCTGAAATGTGGCAAAACCAGACTAGTCTAACATGTTACTTTTTTAATCTTAATTTTGCCCACTTAGTGGTAATATTTAAAATTTTTGCTTCAGAATCACTATTTGTTATTGCTAAGTGATACCTCAGAAACTACTGGAAGTATTGTATAATATACTTTGTATATATATCATATTAATTTCATGAAATCTAAAACATTCTGAATTCTGAAATATTTAATTCCAAAGATTTTAGGTAAGGGATTATGGATCTATACTAAAATTCTACTAATGGAGATAATTGAATTTAACAGATTAATATAGCGAGTGTATACATAGCTGTTGTCTTAGTTTATATTTTCTTTACTACTAGTTGATTTGCCCATGTCATTTTAAAATTTGATATTTTTTTCCTTTGGTACTGGGATTTGAACCAAGGGCCTCACATATATGCGGCAAGCACTCTGCCATTGACCTGTAGACTGAGCCTTTTCAATTTTTATTTTGAGACAGCATCTTGCTAAGTTGCCAAGACTAGCCTGGAATTTGAGATCCTACTGCCTCTTGTGTAGCTGGTATTATAGGTGTGCACAACCACTTGCGGTTCAAAATTTGACTTTTATTTTGCAGTTATACCAACTTTTGATCTACTTTTGATCTTGCTGTATAGCTCTTACTTTACACATTTTACCTAATCTGATTGATTCAATTTTCTCTTTCTTAAGAGGTAGGATGATGTAGTGAAGTGGTTAAGATTTACTGGGGGGCTGGGAGTAGTGGCTCAGCAGTTACAGTGCTTGCCTGGCATGTACGAGGACGCAGGTTCAAACCCCAGCACCATGTACACAACAGTGTCGGAGCAATGAAAGCCACATGAAAAACTAAATAAAATTGATTTTTCTCTCTCTCATTATCTTTATCTCTCTCTTAAGAAAACTTCCCAAACCAAAAACATTTCCTGGGTTTAAATCCCAGTTCTTTGCTTAACTAGTTTTATAGTCTTGACCTGTTTACCTCTTTGTGACTCAGTTTCCTTTGAGCATAATAATAGTATCTGTCTCATGGGATTGTAATGAAAATGAGTAAGTATACCTAAAGAATTGCAAACAGTGCCTTGCATATGGTTAGGCCTACAGATATGAAAGTTCTGCTCCTAGCACCTGTAAGCTTTTAGAAGGTTTAGATACTATTCTTTTATCCTTTTGTAGTCCAGTTCTTAGGAAATAATATGGATTCTGTGAATACTTAGTTGACTGAATTGCATTTCCTAATATTCTTGCTGTATTAGCCATGATAAAAGAGAGAGAGAGTTTTTACTACTTAGACTCCAGTTATGGTATCAATTTTTTGTAGTAAATTGTTTCTTTTATTTGCTCAGTATTTCTCTCAATTTTGTCTTTTATCAGAGTCAAACAGACGTATTACTGGAGGTGCTATGCAACTCTCCTTTACGCAGCTGACCATAGATTATTATCCCTATCATAAAGCAGGTATGTGTAATAATTTCTTTAAAATATGTAATTCTTATTTTAAAATTATATGGCTTACTAATTTTGTCTTATTTAAGAGATCAAAAGATCTTTACTATTTTTCTCCTAGCAGTATTTTACCAAGAAAATACAATGCCATAAGAATATATTCATCTGTTTTGTATTGAGGTTCATATAAGATTCTTAAAAACTATTATTGTTAGAAATTGACAATTTTCTAAATAATTGATTTAAAACTTGTTAAGATCAGAATATAGCAGACATTTATTTGTGCTATTTCACTAGTTTTTACAAAAGCAAGTAATTAATCAATGTTCTGAATTCCTCCCCCACCCCATAATGAGGATGGAACCCAGGACCTCATGGATGCTAGGGCAAGCCCTTTACTACCGAGCTACATACCCAGCCCTTAGATTTTGAAACAATATATTTATAGATTATATGTATGATTCTAAGTACTTGTGTTTTCTGTATTTTCTAAATTTCATCAGTTACTGAGAAGGCTCTTTAATCAGGTGTTGATCGGTTTTCTGCCAAATAATAAAAACAAAATCAGTATGCTTATTTATAGCCAAATTAAGTAATATAGCTTTATTACCTATCTCTGCCTTTTAGTAATATGTAGTTTTTGTAATTCACATAAGTAGGAACAGATTTATAATGAATTTTACAGGACTTTAAAAAAGCAATAAAGTTTAAATATTTTTATTTCTACCTACCACTACCAGTGTTTATTTCTGGATCAGTGTCTGACAAATTTAAAGTTCTGCTATTTGTTTTGATTTTCTTTTCAAGGGTTTTGGCTTATATCCTATCCTGTTTAGTAAGTTAGTAACTATTACCTAAAATCTTTTTTTTTTTTTTTTCTTTAAAGAGAGAGGGACAGTGAGAGGACAGAGAAAGAGAGAAACAACTTTAGTTTTTCACATGGCCTTAGTTGCTCCAACACTTAGCTGTGTACGTGGTGCTGGCTGGGGTTTGAACCCAGGTCCTCGTGCTTGCCAGGCAAGTGCCAGAACCACTGACCCACTGCTCCAGCCCCACCTAAAATCTTTTAACTGTAGAATTTGTTCATACTTTGGAAGATAAAATTTTTAGTCATGGAGTAGATTTTATTTTCTTATTCTTTATATGTGCATATTATTTTTCTTAGTTGCTTTATCAAAACCTAATTGTCTTGAGTTTGTAATTTCCTTCCAAATACATATAATATCTCTTTTATGAAAAATGTCCATGGTGAGAAATTTTGTTCATTTCTTAAATGTTTAAACAATCATTATCCTATCAGTTTTTATTGATTTGTTAGTGACTTGATATATCTGATGAAATTATTTATTTATTTTATCATTTTATTCTAGTTTATTTTTAGTACAGGGGATTGAACCCAGTGCCCAGTGGCAGTTAGCCACAGAGCCACAACCCCATCCTTTTTTTTTTTTTTTTTTTTTTTTTTAAAGAGAGGGACAGTGAGAGAAAGAATCCCTTTGGTTTTTCATGTAGCTTTTGTTGTGTAGTGCGTGCGTGGTGCTGGGGTTTCAACCTGTGTCCTTGAGCATGCCAGGCAAGCTCTGTAACCTCTGAGCCACTGCTGCAGCCCATCCCCTCCCCCTAGTCCTTTTCATTTTTGTTTTGAGACAGGGTCTCGCTAAGTTGCCTAGGGCCTCAATAAGTTGTCAAGGCTGGCTTTGAGCTTGCAGTCCTCCTACCTCAGCCTCTGGAACCACTGGAATTATAGGTGTGTGCCACTGTGCCTGGCTGAAATTATTTTTTATAGTATTTTCTGTGATTCTGCCCAATGGGGATTTTCCAGAATATTGAGCATTTAGTGGAAATTAACCAGTCCTTTGACTTTGAATTGAAACTGAGTACTGTTCCACTAAAGATGAGTTCTGGATAGAAATCCTTCCAGATTATTTGCTTTTAACACTCTTTCCCTCCGATCTAAATATCTTATTTACTTTTCAGAGAAGTAGTAGGTAAAACGGCTGTAAATTTGGGAGAGATAAAAGACTACCTTGAGAAAATAACTAAATAATGAATGAAAATTGTGCATTTTGAAATATCTGTTACTCATTTTACAGGAGATAGTTGTAATCATTGGATGTATTTTAGCGATGCAACCAAAACAAAAAATGGATGGGCCAACGAGTTGTTACATGAATTTGAGTGCAACGTTGAAATGCTTAAACAGGCTGTGAAAGATCATAATGTAGGTTCACCTCCTAAATCCCCAACACATGCCTCTCCCCAGCACACACAAACAGGTATTTTACCTATGACAACATTATGGCACCCTCCTAATTTGTGTGTATGTGTATGTGTGTATGTGTATTAGTATATACATAATATGTTTTCTGTACGTATTATTTCTAATTAATGTCTAAAAATCCTCCTTTCAGACCAATATAGGTTTGTGGACCAAAGCACTATTTAAAAAAAAAAAAGGAAAGAGAGAATCACTTTTATTTAGTTTTTCATGTGGCTTTCATTGCTCTGACTCTTAATTGTGTATGTGGTAGTGGGGTTTGAACCTGTATCCTCATGTGTGCCAGGCAAGCACTTAACTGCTGAGTTCTAGCCCACCAAAAACTTTTAAGAATAATAGAACCAATAAAGTAATATAATAATATAACCAAAAAAGTAATACCCAGATAGAATTTTTTAGATATTTACATGGCTAGTAGTTTTCTCTCTCTTTTTTTAAATTAGAGAGAGAAAGACAGAATTAATTTTATTTTATTTTTTCATCTAGTTTTTGTTTTTCCAACACTTAGTTGTTTATGTGGTGCAGGGGTTTAAACCCAGGTCCTCTTGCATGCCAGGCAAGTACTCTATCACTAAGCCACTGCTCCAGCCCTAGGTCTTTCATTTTTAACATTGTAGAAGAGTGACTTAAATGTACTATAAATGCGATCCCTGTTTAAAAATGAATAGCCATCACAAAAACCTACATTTCTCTCTGACATTATAGCTTATAAAATATCTCCACGTATATTGTGTTTAAGAAATTAGTATTCATTTATATTACTAGTCACTGTCTTACTAATAAAATAGTACTATAAAAAATAATTTTTTTAGTAAGTTAAGAAGATTTTTTGTTTTTCACAGAGAAGGATCCCACGTTAAAAGGGACTTCTAGAACGTCCTCAGTATTACCTCAACAATCAAAAGCTAAGCTCATGTCAAGTTCTGTTGTGGTAAGACTTGCAGATTTCAATATATACCAGGTATGTTTTACTTTTTAACTTAAGTCTTTTCATAAATATTTAACAGTATCTCATACAATCAACTCAAATATCTAATGCCACCTTTTTAAATTTAAAAATATCTTGCCTTGGGGCTGGAGTGGTGGCTCAGTGGTTGGAGCGCTTGCCTGGCATGCGTAAGCATCCGGTTGAAACCCTAGCACCACAAACACAGCTAAGTGTTGGAGAAACAAAGGCCAGATAAAAAACTAAGTAAAAACAGATTCTTTCTCTTTCTCCCTCTCTCTGTCTTAAAAACAAACAAACAAAAAATATTTTGACCAGTTTTATGAAATGGCTAAATTAGATGGGATAGAAAAATATCAGTTTATTAACTTTAATTTATGTAGTTACCTAGAATTATCCAAAGTAAAGAGCATAGTACTTCATACTGCCAGTGTTGCTCAAGACTTTTATTGCCAGTTACACATTTAGGCATTTCCTAAAACTACCCTCAATTTCAACAATTGACTCGAAAGTCTCAAATAACTCATTTAAATCTATTAAGCTTATCACAGAAAAAGAATACAAATTAGAACTAGCCATAGAAAAAGATGCATAGGGTAGAGTCTGGAAGGCTTCTAAATTTGAAACTTACTTGTCCTCAGGATTTGTTAGCATGTTAGTACAGTTGTGTAATAAAATGCATGATATATTGCTGATGTGGTTGAACTCAGTCTTAGGATGGACTAATAGCAACTGACCCAAAGACCTCCACCTCTAAACACAAATAATTGCTATCAAGTGTGGCCAGCCACATCCAAAGTCATCTTCTTAGCATAAACTGTTAGTTGCCCACCAAAGATAGGAAATTATATTTCTTGCTATATTTCAGGAGCAGGGAAAAAGGCCAGAACTTTGGAGACCAAATTTCTTAATATACAGTGGTCTCCGTGGAAGAAAGTAAAGGGCCTTTTTTTTTTTCACTTTATTGGACTATTAAGTATTGGCCATAGTATGAAAAAACTTTTATAGCTAATAACTGTCACATTTATAGTAACAGTCTTATTTGGGCTGTAATCACAATATGGTTTAGTATCACAATCTTTGAGACCCAACAAGGATCTTAAAAATAGCATAACAGATATCAGATTTGTGTAATCATTTATAACTGTTGTGGTTTATATTGAGAAGCCTATGGCTTTATCTGAAAAGTTTTCCTTTAACTCATGGTTCTCATCCTGAGCCAATTTTTGTCTCCTAGGTCCCTTTTGACAATTAGGGAAAACAATTTTGGTTGTCATAATTGGAGAGGAGTGCTGCTGACATCTAGTGGGCAAAGACGAGTGGTGCTGCTAAACATTATACAGGGCGTACTCCCCCAAGAATGATCTGGCCCAGTATATCAGTAGTGGCAGTTTTGAGAAACCTTTTTAACAGTTATTTTCTCATTGTGCCATTGCTTCTTTCATAATATTCCTTTTATTTAGTGGTACTTATTTAAAATACAATTTATGTTTTAAAATTTAAATGAATCTGTTAGGAAGTAAGGAGGGGAGCTCTCCATAATTTTAAATGATTAAGAGTGAGTGTCAGTGTTCTTAACAAGAATGGGGGTGGGGGTAGGAACTGAGGGGAAGAGGAAATACTGAGAGCTGAGTTAAAACAAAGTACACTCCAAGCATTTATAAGTATGTCAACATATATCCTATTGTCACATGTGTAAAAAACTAACAGAAACAAAGAAGAAAATAGGATGGGAGGAAGGGGAAAAACTCCATGCTTTTATAATTATGTCATTTATAATCTTATGTCATAAAATAAAATAAGAATTAAGTAAGCTGGGCATGGTGGTGCATGCCTGTAATCCCAGGGGCTCAGGAGGCTGAGGTAGGAGGATCACAAGTTTGAAGCCAGCCTCAGCAACTTAGTGAGACCTTGTCTCAAAATTTAAAAAATGGACTGGGGATGTATCTCAGTGGGTAGGCACCTCTGAATTCAATATCTGATACCAAAGAAAAGAGTGAAGTAAAGAAATCCCACAGACACAAACATAGCCAAAACAAACCAAGTTAGTAGTAGAAAATAGTATCTTTATCCCAATTTGAATAATTTCACAGTTGAGCTGGACATGGTAGCACACACCTATAATCTCAATGAGTTGGGATACTAAGACGAGGATTAAGCAACATAGCTAGATGCTGCTTCAAAATAAAATAGAAAGGGCTGGGGATATAGCTAAGTGATAGAGCATTCCCATGTTCAATCTTTAGTACTCCCCTTCCCCCTAGAAAAGTTGACACATGAGTTTCTAAGGATCATGTCTGCGAGTCAGGATTCCCGATCCAGAGACAATGGCCCCGATGGAATGGAGCCCGAAGGTGTCATCGAGAGTAATTGGAATGAGATTGTTGACAGCTTTGATGACATGAATCTCTCGGAGTCCCTCCTCCGTGGCATCTACGCCTATAGTTTTGAGAAGCCCTCTGCCATCCAGCAGCGAGCCATTCTTCCTTGTATCAAGGGTTATGATGTGATCGCTCAAGCCCAATATGGGACTGGGAAAACAGCCACATTTGCCATATCTATTCTCCAGCAGATTGAATTAGACCTAAAGGCCACCCAGGCCTTGGTACTGGCACCCACTCGAGAATTGGCTCAGCAGATACAAAAGGTGGTCATGGCATTAGGAGATTACATGGGTGCCTCCTGTCATGCCTGCATTAGAGGCACAAATGTTCGTGCCGAAGTCCAAAAGTTGCAGATGGAAGCTCCTCATATCATTGTGGGTACCCCTGGCCGTGTGTTTGATATGCTCAACCGGAGATACCTATCTCCCAAATACATCAAGATGTTTGTACTGGATGAAGCTGATGAAATGTTAAGCCGTGGATTCAAGGACCAGATCTATGACATATTCCAGAA
>PVKS010007166.1:0-74390 GCA_004027875.1 Aplodontia rufa | reverse complement strand
GCGGCATGAGAGATTCCCTGTGGATGTCTCTATAAACTGTACCCTGACATCTTCTTTCACTCATAGTGACATGTTTCTGCCCATCTAATCATTACCAGGGCAACACAGAGCACTTGCAGGGATGGGGGTCAATTTATCACCGTCATGGGCCCATAGTTTTTTGAAGCTGGTCCTCAGAGTTTTCCTCCAATTTCCTTCTGGTAGGAATCTGGCATTTTATGGACCCCTTGGAAGCATTCAGACTTTATCCAGAACCTTAGTAGAGGGTTAGTTTTTGGGGACCAGGGAGAAGTTCTCCATGTCCAGGATTAACAAAATAGCAGTATACCTGAACTAAGTAGATTCTATGTGCTAACTAGGAATTGTGTTCTAAGATACCCAGGGAGGCTGATATTGGGGGGTGGCGGGGGGAGGTGGCTTGCTGCTTAATACATCAGAAGTGCATTTGGAAAGAGAGATGGGGGCTTTTCTTATGTGAGGCTGCAGAAGGAAAGTAAACTGGAGAGATTTCAACCACAGATTCCTACTACTTACTTACCTAGAGAGTCCTATATAGCTCCTCCTGCCTTGGCCCAGAGAAAGACCCCCTCCAATTGATAACTGGGGACATCAAGGAGTAGAGACTTCTTGAGTTCATGGATAGGTTACCCAAGGTGCTAGCAAACAACAGAAGATCAGGTGACCAGACAGGAATATCAGTATTGGTCTCAGAGGCCATATGTATATGCTCGCTCCTCCCACGGTTTCCGTTTGAACCTTGTTAGGAGATGTGGGTTGCTATAGTGATGGGAGGATTGCTAATCTGGAAAAATCTGGGTGGGAAAGTTAGAGGGATCATTTGACTTCTTCCTTTCCTACTTTCTTTTTACCTTTCTTGGAGTTGATACCCTCTTGGACTAGGTGGGATTGTCCTTCCCAGCTAGTCCTAGAGGCCTCCTAAGAATGCAGGCCCTCGAGCCTTGGTAACAGAAACCCTGGGAGCTGAGATTCAGGTGGTGGAAGGCAGGAGAAGCAAGTGTGTTGGACTTGATGTGCGGGTCGAGTCCGAATGTGGGATGGTTAAGGTTTGCTTCAGACACCAAGGAGTTTGTCCATAGCTTATTTGGAATGTCAAAGGATGGGATAAGAGCTGGAAGCACCCAGGACAAGGTGGCCTCCCCTGAGGCATTTTCATCAACTCTCTTCCCTTCTCAGCCTTCCCCCTGCAAGTGGACTACCATGGGGTTGGGCTGGAAGACAGATGAGTTGCGTGGGAAGAGACTTGGCCAGTTATCATGTTGGCACTTCTAACATTTTTTTAAAAATACCTTTTCTGGGATCAGTTGTAAACCCAGGACTTAGTTACCTGACTCCTGATGCGTGGGTCACATCACTTAGCGTAATCGCCTAACAGCCTCGATCTGGATGTAAATCCTCCCAGGAGTTGTGGGAAGAACTGAACAAAGCCCGGGTCCTAGGTACCATCACTCCAGTAGCAAAGAGCGCGCAGTCTAGAATAGCGCTTGTTTCGAACTCCCTCCCCACTACCTCTTGATTCTGTCCGATGCCTCTTACACCCTCTGCTGTAGAGATATTGTGCCCTTCCAGGGTGCGCTGTACTATGCCTGCCTGTGCAGAACTACTCCTCTGCCTCCCCCTCGCTGTCTGTTGTGATCACACAGACCCAGACTCTTCAGCTGAGATCCTGTCTCCACGGGAAGAAATTCCCACCCTCCACCAATCCGACCATCGAGTGGTCCTATCTGTTCCAAATGCTGGACCTTGGGTCCAATAAGGCAGCAATAATGGTGAATGACTTTGCACCAAGGGTGGAAAAATGTCAGTTGCGTTGCAGGGCTGGTGTACACGGTGTGCATTTTGGGGACATTCTTTCTGTGGAGAGCTGGCAGATCTTTTACTATGGCTCCTTCAGGTGGTACACTGAACTTTCTTGGATTTGGGGTCAAAAGCTCTTTTTATAGCTTCCATCTTGATTGTTGAAATTTTCTTGGGAAATAGAAGAGCTTGGCAGAGATTCACCCTGGGAATTCTGCTCTTCAGAAACTAAATGGGCACCAGGAAGGACTTGGGGAACGGATTACATCCAAGCATTTCATGTTTGCGCAGGACAATGCCAAATCTGAACACGAGCCTCATCCCAAGATTGGGTGTGTGCTGATTGGTGGGGATTCCCTGTGATGTGTCCTATAGGCTGCTTTTCCAGGAGCAAGGAGGGACATCGCATTGAAAAGTGCCTCCACTAATTCACATCCACCCGCAACCTCAGAGTATGAACTAACTTGGAAATAAGATCTGTTTCAGTTAGATTTTCATTGTTGTGAATAAAATACCTGAAAAGAACAATTTAGAGGAGGAAAAGTTTATTTTGGCTCATGGTTTTAGAGCTTCAGTCCATGATTGACTCCAAACTCTGGGTCCAAATGAAGGCAGAACATCATGGCAGAAGGGCTCAGGATATGGCAGCCAGGAAGCAGAGCTCTGCCCATCAAGGACAAAACATGAACCCCAAAGGCAAAACACTGAGCCACCTCCTCCAGCCATACCTTATCTGCCTACAGTTACCACCCATTTAATCCATATCAGGAGATCAATCAACTGGTTAGGTTAAAACTCTCATAATCTGATAATTTCACCTCTGACCCTTCTTGCATTGACCCACACATGAGTTTTTGAGGGATACCTCATATCTAAACCATAATAGGATATTTGCAAATGTAACTAGTTAAGGATCTTAGGATTAATCATCTTGCATTTATGGTGGGTGCTAAATCTTATGACTGGTGTCCTTATACAAAGAGGAGAAGGCACACCAAGGCACAGGAAGATGGTCATGTGAAGACAGGAGCAGAGGGATTCAGCAAGAAGCAAAGGAATGCCAGGGATTGTTGAGCACCTACAGAGGGTGGCTGAGGAGCATAGAAGGGATCCCCACTGAATCTCTGCGAGGAACCAGCCTTGACAATACCCTGGCTTTGGACTTCTAGCTTATACAGAAGAGTAAACTTATACAGTTTATAGCCACCAAATTTGTGGTTATTTGTTATGCCAGTCCTGTAATAATAATAATACAGGGCTGGAGCAGTGGCTCAGCGGTTATGGAGCTTGCCTGGCATGTGCGGGGTTGCAGGTTTGAACCCCAGCACCACGTACACAGAAGTGTTGGAGCAATGAAAGCCACACGAAGAACTAAATAAAATTGATTCTCTCTCTCTCTCTCTTACTGTTCCTCTCTCATTAAAAAAAAAATACAGGGTGTTTGGGGCCTCTGGCCTTAGTTCTTCTCCTCCCATGGTCTCAAAGCTTCCCCACACAACATCTTCACTGATACAAGTGCTGGGATTGTTAATTTTATGTCATCTTGGCTGGACTGCTGAATGGATAGACTTTGGGTAAACATAATCTCTGGGTGTGTTTTTCAGGGTGCTTCCATCGGAGATTGGCATTTGGACTTGTGAACTGAGTAAAGTATTTATTTACATCATCCAATCCAGCAAGGGCCCTGTTAGGGCAAAAAGGCACAGAGGTTGAGGTGGCCCCATACCCGAGTGCATGATCCAGGACAGGAGCCTTCTTTCGCCGTTGGCTCTCCAACTCTCAATGCCCCTGGCTTTCCCAGGACTCCAGCTTGGCAATGGCAGGTCTCAGCCTCAGTAATCACAAAAGCCAATACCTTCTAAATAAACCTCACAATATGCATAATACGTGCATGTACATACAGTAGTCCCCCCTTGTCCCAGGGGGTACATCCCAACACCCCCAGTGGATGACTGAAATCTCAAATAGTACTGAACCCTGTGCAGACTGTTTTTTTTCCTCCTATGTGTACAGATACGCCTGTGATAGTTTAATTTATGAACTAGGCCACAGTAAGAGATTAACAATAATAACTAATAATACAATTATAATAATATACCATAATACAATTATTTAAAACTTACAAATTGCTTATTTCTGGAATTTTCCATTTTAATACTTTCAGACCGGTTGACTATGTGGTTGATTGTGCTGATTGAAGCTGTGGGAAGTAAAACTGCATGTAAGCCCTTAAGTGAGCACACCAAAACTGCTTCTCTGCTATCAGACCCCTCCTGCGTGGCGGGAGTCCTCCCTCTTCTCGCCTAAATAGACTCTACTCTGGAAACTTTGTCTTTCGGTGATTGTCCATGGACTTTGTTCTTCAAATTTGTGAGTCATGAACCCAGAAGGAAACTGGCAAAGTGGGGAATCTAGTCTCATCTCAAAAAATTTCTACTTCACTATAAAGAATGGACAGGGGGCTGGAGCAGTGGCTCAGTAGTACAGCACTTGCCTGGCATGCATGAGGACATGGGTTTGAACCCCAGCACCATGCAGAACAATGGAGTGTTAGAGCAATGAAAACCACGTGAAAAACAAAATAAAATTGATTCTTTCTTTCACTAAAAAAAAAAAAAATAATAATGGACAGGACAGTCATTCGGATGGAAAGAATTGGGGTGCAGACGATGATGGATGTGAGCCTTACAGGGATCTGGATATCTAACTTGTGGCAACATGATCCTGCCTTGTGTTAGACACATTTCTGTTGCTGTGACAAATTACCTGAGAAGATCAACTTAAAGGAGGAAAAATTCATTCTCGCTCATGGTTTCAGAGTTTCAGTCTGTGGTCACTCGGCTCCATTGCTTTGGGCCTTTGGTGAGGCAGAACATCATGGTTGGGAGACAACCATGTGGTTACTGCTTACTTCCTGGCAGTCAGGAAGGGAGAATGAGAGAGAGAGAGAGAGAGAGAGAGAGAGAAAGAGAGAGAGAGAGAGAGAGAGAACAGGCCCAACATACTCTTCAAGGGCATGACTCCACTGACCTACTTCCTCCAACTAGGCCTCTCCTGAAGTTTACTCCACTTCCCAATAGCCCCATCAGCTGGGGCCAAGCCTACAGACACATGAACTTGAGATGGGACTCAGGATAAAGAGAGAAATACTAAATCTTGGGGGAAACACCCCCAAGCCATTGAGATGTGCAGTCATGAATCTTAAGCACTGCACCACTGGCCCACGCTCTTAGAAAATTAGGAAAATAGGCAGGTACAGAAAAAGTGATGTGAAATTGTGCAACCCCACCCTGGATCCACCTCCAGTCAGGCCCCTGATGCAGCTCTTCTGTAAATATTGAACCTCCAGCCCGATTCGGGACTGCTTCTCTTTCTTGAGACAGCCCACATTCTCCCTTGAATACGTATCTGCCTTCTAAACAAACCTCTGACTATGCCTCTGTCTGGCTTGTGCTGAAATTCTTTTCCATCATGGATGCCAAAAACCCTGCACGTCCTGAGTTCCCCACTCTTCTCTGGAAACTCCTTGGACCCTCTCCAGATACATCTCTTCTCCTGGGACAAGCTTTTGGGGGGCATTTAAGATTCAAACCATAGTATGCCTTCCACACAGGATCCACTGTTTGATTTTTACCTCCATTTTCTATCTTCTAGTCTGCAATCTGTCTTCTTTCTTTTTAAATTTATATCCAAAAGGGCTGAAGTGGTGGCTCAGTGGTTATGGTGCTTGCCAGGCATGCGTGAGGACACGAGTTTGGACCCCAGCACTACACACACAACAAAGTGTCCAAGCAATAGAAGCCACATGAAAAACTAAATAAAATTGATCTCTCTCTCTCTCTCTCTCTCACTGTATCTCTCTCTCTCTCTTTAAAAAAAGATTATATCCCACAGAATAAGAGATAGCAAAGAAAGAGAATCATGAGGTTGTCGATAAGACCCTGGAATCCAGAAACACCTTCAGTTTAGCAACCAGAATGCAGATGTGTCCTGAGACACTGTGGAGGGGGGCATTTCTGTCTTTAATCATATTTCCTGTGACTCATTCACTCAAGGAAATGGGTAAGCAATGTGTCAGGTAGCTTTCCCTAGGTAATAAAGCACCGTAAAACCTGGTGCCTTAAGGAACCAACAGTGAGCTCCCAGTTCTGCAGGTGGGCTCTCTGGGACAGCTCTTCTATTCTCTGCTGGGTTTACTCCCCGGGCAAGTGCTGGGGCGGCTGAAGGCTTGCTGGTCTATGACGGTCTCACTTTATGGTGGTTGGATGGCTATAGCTTAGGGTCACAGAGACGGTCAGGACACAGATGATATTAAGGTTTCAAGAGAGAAAGAGGGATGAGGGAGGAGGAGCCACAGCGTTCTTGAGGCCTCGGCTCAGAACTGGCCCATCACTTCTACTGGATTCTATTGATCAAAGTATGACCCACTCAGATTTGAGGGATGGGGAAAGAGAGCCCACCTCAAAATGAGAGCAGCTGGAAAGTCACATTGCAAAGAGTGTGGTTACCAGCGGGGTAAGGAACTGGGCCACTTTTGCTGACAGGCTCCCCTAAGCCAGCTGTTTCCTTGGCCTGGCTGGGGAAACTCCCCAGTCCTGAATTCTTTGCCTAGCAGGCATCTTGCTAGGGCAGACTCCAGCTTTTGTAGTCTATCATGCCAGGAGCCTTCTCTGGACCTCTACTGTGTCATTTCAGAAGCATTTCATTCATTAACTATACTCTAGTATCCAGCCCAAGGCCAGGCCTAGAGACCCGTGGATGGGAGATCCTGGCGGTTAACAGCTTAGATTTTGGAGACAGACAGGCCTAGCTTTGAACCCCAGCTCCTACTCTGTGAGTTTTGGGGCAAGTCCTTGACTCTTCTTGAGACTGTTTTGCTATCAATAAAATGCAGATGATAACGTCTGTCTTAGAGGGGAGCAGTGAGGCCTGAGTCAGACACCATACATTAAAGTGCTTAGCGCAGCACCTGCTACGCAATAGAAGCCCCCTAAATGCTCGCTATTATTATTAATAATAAATGCAGGCTGAAGGAATGCAGAGATGAATGTCTCTGCGACTTCTAGCCAAATGTGCATGATTAATGTATATTCCCTCCCATCCTGGCCCAAATAAAATATACAAAAGGAAACCCATTAGCCGTCGCCAACTTTTGTACATTACAAGCAATCTCACGGCTCTGACCAGGGCTTCTTTGTGACCTGGGCAATGGAGTAATAACACCCATTCGGCTCTGGACTCTGAAAGCATGAGGCGCCCCTCAGGGTGCCCACACACTTCTCCCCTCCTCTCTCTGTGAGCCCCTCGGAAAACGGAGGTGCATCTGCGTTGGTGACGTGGGGAGAGGCATTTCCCCTCAGTTGCCTGGGCGATTGGGTCTCCACACCTGCAAACAGCCTTCTTCCCTTCTGTTTCTTCAAATCAAAGCGAGTCTGAGCTCCCACGCCCGCTGCCTGCCTCCGAGAGAGTGGAGAGAGCAGAGCCGGCAGGGAGGACAGGAGAGAGCTGAGCAATTAGACATTCAGCGGCCCCTCTCCCAGGCTGGAGCTGTTTTTAGCTTTGCCTTCCTGGCAGGCGGGCTTGGCCTTGGGGTCTGGGCCCAGCCTGGTAAATTAATGACAGCAGAAGACTGGCAGGGTGCAGCAGCTCTGGGGGAAGAGGAAGCCCTCCCCCATGCACCCTGCGCTGGGGGAGCGTTCTTGTTTTGTCTTTTATTCTGCCCTAAATGACAGGCTTGTCCCCTCCAAACCTGCATTGCCTTTGTCCAGATGCTCTTTGTCAAATGACCCAGTGTAATCAAAAACAACAATAAACTCCTCCGCCATATATTTTTAGTGGAAAACAAAAGCATATTTTCTAATCCAAAACTGCATGCCCAGAAGAGAATTAAGGGCCCATGGACGACGCGGGGCTGGGGAGCATGGAATCCCAAGGCTTGCAGGAAGAAAGGAGAGGTTTTTCAAAGGCTTGTGTCATCTGGGGCTGCTCCCAGGAGCCTGGGATGGGCAGGAGGTGGGGTGGCTGGTCTGCAGTGGGTGAATTTTGCTTTTTAAGCATGAGGGTCCTTTTCTGGAGGCAAATGGGCTCCAGGCTGATACAATCTGTTGACGAAAATAACTCTGGATTTGGATCTAACAAAGACTATAAAAGAGGAGCTCAGAGACTTGTTTCCAGCCTGTGGGAGTGAGGGTGGTTTTAAATGAAGGGCAGATGTAGCCTGAGGCCAAAATCTGCCTCCCCCAGTCCTGCTGTAACCTTATTAAAGAATAAAAATAAAGGCAGGACTTTTATGGTAAGAAAGAGCAGGCAGGACAAGAGGGCTTCCAGAGCAGAGGGAGGGGCTCTGGAACAAATGAGAAGGGTGAAGGTCACATCCCTCTGCAAGGTGCACTGGGGAGGGGTGTGGTTGGGATGCAGGGCATTTGAGCAGGCTCTGGCCTCACTGTCAAGGCCAGGGCCGTCAGGGCAGGAAGGCAGCTCCCTCCTGGTGCTGCTCCCTCCACTGGGTCCACCATCCCCCTCGCACCCCTTGCAGGGCCAGTCCTTGCCCCGCTCTGGCTGGCCACACAAGTCACTTGTGAAAGGGGACCAGAGTGGGAGCCCTTGCTCCCTAAGGTAAAACAGCATCTGGCACCTGGGAGGGGCTCAGACACTGTGCTGAAAGCCACATGCTTTGGACGCCTGGGCTCCTTACCTTTGGGCATTCACGGGGAGGAGGTTTACCACATTCCTGGCTGGGGACAGTGGAGGGGACTGAGTTAGAGCTTGCCCAGGCCTGTGACCCTCTGAGCAGGTGACCTTTCCCCTCTGCACCCCTAGTTCTCCTTTGTGGGAAGAAGCCACCTCCACTCCTTTGAAGCTTTGTTAGGAAGATGTCACAGATGAAATGCTTGGGCCTTCCCCTGAATGTAGATGTCAATATGCTATAGGTGAAGAGGACACAGCAGGCCCTGGGGTAGGGACAGGACTGAGGAAAGACCTAGCTTCTTGGAGAGTGGGCATTGAAAGGGCTAGACCAAGAATTGGGACCAGGGCAGGAGCTGGCACTCAGCAAAAAGCTCTTCATGACTTGAGAGCAGAAGTCTTGGTGGGAAAACTGAGGCAGGACCCAGCTGTCATCACAAGAGGGTTGGGGCAGGAAGCCTGCTGCTTGATGGGTCCAGGGTCATCCTGAGACTGTTGAGGGGGTCTCTGACTATATGAGGGTGGTGGGTGTTAGGCTGGCTGGGGGCAGGGCTTCAGTCAGACCTCATGGCCAGTCATGGTGACAGGCTGGGGGTGTGGCTTCAGCTACTTGGCTTGGTCATGGCACTGGCTAAGGGGCAGGGCAAAGGGCAACTTGCCCGTGAAAAGAACAGCCAACTGGGACGCTGGCAGACAAGCTCCAATGGATTGATGGACCCACCAGCCAATCTCTGAAGGACCAACCCCATCATGAACTTCCAGTTAGCCAGCAAAACCAGCTGCCTGGTGAAGGTCCAACACCATTTTCCCTGCCTGCCGTTCTGGCCTGCCGCCACTTTCCATGCCCACCCTCGTTATGGCGGCGCAGGTGAAGTTGGCCTGAGAGCCACAACTCTAATAAACATCTCCACCTGAATTTACACCAGTATCATTATTCTTTTTTCTATTTTTTACAGTGGGAAGCTGGGGGTGTTGGGCCAAAAGGGAGGAGCCTTCACTAGGGTAGGGGATGGGTGGTGGTGGAAGCACTTCCTTCTCTGTTTTTTTTTTGGGGGGGGCGTTGTACCAGGGATTGAATCCAGGGTCACTTAATCACTGAGCCACATCTCCAGCCCTTTTTATTTTTTGTTTTGAGACAGGATCTCCCTAAGTTACTCAGGGCCTCACTAAATTGCTGATCCTCCTGCCTCAGCCTCCCAAGTTGCTGTGATTACAGGAGTGCGCCACCGTGCCTGGCTCTCTGGTTTTAATTCTTCCAAACCTCCTTCTCCAACTGGACTCATGGCTTCTGTCTTTCCAACTGCCACCTGTTTTCCAGAAGGCAGCCAGAATGGTCTGTGTAAATCACAGATCTGACCATGCCACTCGGCCTCCCTTGAATCCCTCCCATGGCTCCCAGTTGCTTCCAGGATAGAGTCCAAATTCCTTAATGCATTATACAAAGCCTTTGCAATCTCTAATGCACTTTCTCCTCACTCGTCCGCACTCCATCCTGGGGGCAAATGAACCTCTCACTGTTCTGCAAGTTTGCACATTGTCTCAGCCACTGTCACCGCCCACCCTGCATGCTCTCAGTCTACCCCAAGGCACCTACACCTTTGAGGGACAATCCCAGCTCTCAAATGGCTTTAGAGCCTGTGGATCTCTCCTGAGTTCTTGCTCTGGCCTCCAGAGGCTGCTTATGTGGTAGGATTGCTGTGCCTGGGTAGAGGTGGGATAGGCCTCTGAGCCACCCTTCACCAGTGACAGATAGGAATTGGAGCATATTCAGCTTCCACTCTTCTGAGGTGTGCTCTGAAGTCTGACGGGGGTCTGCTGGGGGGATTGTGTGCTAGGAGCCCCAGCAGTGACCCCCTTGTTAATACTTTCATTCCCTCTCTCTCTGCTCTGTGTCATTGCTCCCAATCCCTCATGAGCTTCTGGAGACCAACCCTTCCAAACAGTCACTCAACCCAACTCATCTCAGGGTCTCAAGCCAGGACCCCTATGCTATTACGTCTGCTGGGTGTGCCGGCGTCCGTCTTGTGAATGGCCAGCTCTGGCTTTCTGGGTAGCCCTCCCTGAGATCCCTGTCTGCCTCCATGCTCCCGGGCTCCAAGGGCTTGGGCCTGTCCTGTGCAGACCTGCTGTTGGCGTAAGCTGTGAACACAAGGGTGCAATCCACAGAGGCGTGGGGTCCCCTGCATTAGGACCTGCCGTGCATGCTCGTCTCCTCTAGCCAGATCTGGCACCGGGGCTCCTGCACAGTAGGCAGTCAGCAGAGAAGTGTTGAGGATGTGACATGAGGAGACTCACAAGTGTTAGCAGCTGGGGTTGAGACAGCAGCACGTTAGTGGCTGCTGTCCTATAGATTCCCCCTTCTGAGGGTATTTACAAGATTTTTTTTTAAACTATGTTTTTGCTGGGTGCAGTGGTGCACACTGTAAATGCAGTGGCTTGGTAGGCTGAGGCAGGAGGATCACAAGTTCAAAGCCAGCCTCAGCAACTTAGTGAGACCCAGTCTCAAAATAAAAAAGAATAATAGAAAAGGACTGGGGATGAGGCTCAGTGGTTAATAATCCCTGGGTTCACTCTCCTGTGCCCAAATAAATAAATAAAAATACTATTTTCATTTGTGTAGTGCCAGGGCTCCTCCTTGGTGGTAGGTCTCATCAGAATTCTGCACACAGTGGAAAGCTTTATAAATAAGGACATGGAGGCATAGAGGCCAGCCAGTTGCTTAATCCAAGACGATAACCGTCTAGCTGGACAGTGGGTTTCAAAACGCACAGAACAGAGCCAGCAGGAGAGTCAGCTAGAACCCAGGCCTGGTCCATCTGCATAATCCATTTTCTTTCCCTCTCACGCATCAGGTAGAGTAGGGGGCTGAGGCAGCGAGAGCTCTCTAGAGGGGCAGCATCCACAGGAGAGTCCTGCAAGGGCTGCCTGCAGGCTGGGGAGCTGGAGGAACCAGGAGCTGCGCAGTCCAGGATGCTGGAGCCTCAGAACAAGGGGATCATCCATGTCATCCCAATCTGGATGAAGGCCTGGAAACTCCCTGCAGCACCCGCGAGCAGAGTCCCCTTGGGAAGAGTGAAGGAGCTGGAGTCTGCGTCCTCAGAGGATCACAGAAGCAATGAAGGACGCTTCAAGAAGAATCGCGTGTGTCTGCTGCTGCTTCCTTGTTCTTCCGGCTTTTAGTCCATCCAAGCCTCCAGCCTACTGGACAGCGCTGCCCACACTTGGGATGAGTCTCTGCTTTCAGTTCGCTATCCCACATGTCAATCATTCCTAAAAGCCCCCTCACTGACACCCAGAAGACGCTGAGTCTTAGGCGCTTCTTAACCTAACCAAGCTTTCAACTCAGATTAACCCTTACATGGGCTCTTAGGGGAAGGGGCTCGGTGTGCAGGTCCACCCTCCACTCCTGGCTGCGCTCTCCCAGCCATGCCAGAACCAGGGAGTGACCCTTCTGGGGAGGAAACTGAGGCTGCTGCCGAGCTCCCCCAGCTAAGGCGGACTTGGAGTCTAGCGATCCTCCTTTCCTCTACAGCTGTCCTTTCCTTTCCCCTTAACTTTGCCATGTTTTGTGACCAAGGAGGACAGCATGGGAGAGGAGTGTCTGAGAATATGCCTGGCAAAGACGTCCTGGCAGGTGCTGATCACAAACCTTGAGTGTTTGGGTATGGGGCTCAAGGATACAAGCAGAGGACCACGTTCCAGTGCGGTGCAAGGTCAGATGGGAGTATTTATGCCTCCGATTCCCAGGGCTTTGTTAGTGCCTCAAGAAGGAGCAGGAGAAGGAGCAGGAGGCAGGGGAAAGACAGTGTTTCTGCTGCTTTAACAGAATGCCCCAACTGAGTAATTCATAAAGGCGAGGAATTTGTTTCTCACTGTTCTGAAGACTGGAAAGTCTACCATCAGCATGCAGGTGTCTGGGGAGGGTCTCTTTGTGGGGTCATCCCATGGCGAGAGGGCGAGAACAGCAAGCTTGGGTCTCTGTCCTCTTCTCTGAGCTCCACCTTCCTGACCCACATCTAACTCTAACTATCCCGCAAAGGCTGCATCCAAATGCCATCAACATGAATTTGGGGGCTAAGTTGCTAGCACATGAGTTTTTGGGAATACTTGCAAACTGTAGCACAAGGGGAGGGGCAGAGGGAGGGGCGATAGAGTGAGCCAGAGGAATTGCTCCCTTTGAGGATAGGGGTACAAATCTCTCCCTTTTCTGGCCAGTCTGCATCAAATTGTCTCTTAGCTGTTTTCTAGAATCAGCACTGGAAGGCCAGGTGTTTGCTCAGGTTGGAAAAGGCTGGGCTTCTCCCATTCATCTCCCCCATCCCAGCAGCCCCCAGGTCATCAATTCCACCTCTTAGCTTGAGTCTTCTGCCTTTGCTCCCTTCCCTATTGCTGTCCATTCCTGGTCCCCTTTAATCCTTGCCTGGACGATAGCACCATGCCCCTTGCTCTGTTTCCCCCACTGACCCATTTAAAAGTACCGGTCTGTATGACAACAACGTGTGCTTCTACACAGTCTTGTGTTGGTAAGCTGGCTATAAAACGTCAGAATTCTGATTGATCATGTTTGCTAACCTCCGTGGTGTAAAGAAGCCCTCTATGGCTGATTTCAAGCAGTCAAGAGTTCTGACAGTCTCTGTAAACACTGAACAGTGGCTTCCCTGGAGAGCTGGCAGGTGGCTGTACAGCACCGACCAGGCACTTGGCACTGTTGGAAGAAATTTATCTTTCTCCAGGTTGTCTGCGTCTATCCAAATCTTCTCCAAACCCCCAGTGACACTTCTGCTGTCACCTGCTCCAGGATGCCTTTCAGCCTATTGCTCTAATAGATGGAGGAATTCCTACCGACCCCTGAGTGGCTCTGTCTTCCTAGAAAGACCCCAATCATCCCTAGGATGGGAAAGTCCACTGCAGCTACCACTTGTGAATTCAGGTTGTCAACACGTAGGTAACCAGGGCAGTCCAGCGAGCGTGGACGGAGAACCAACAATCAGTCTCACCGCAGCTGCTGGGGGAGGAGACAGAGGCACCACCCCGGAGCCCTGCTTTAGGTTTCAGACATGAGGAGCTGTAAGCTGCAGGGCAGCAGCAGCACCAACCTTTGATGGTCACAAGGCACTTGCCCTTAAACTGCTTGTCTTTCCAAGTATGTATTTCCCTTCATAGTTCTGGGTGGAAGCCGTTTATCCAGTTCAGCAGGTGATCTGCCCTTTACCAGGAAAACACACAGCCTGATCCTGACTTTTGCAGGTCAGGGAGGCTTTTTCTAATGAGAATTCAGTTCTGGAGAGAAACAAAGGGCACTTCCTGGTCACTTTCCCTGCCCCGTGTCCAAGGGCATAGAGTGTGCCCTCTAGATCTTGCCTGGAACCTGCCATTCCAACTCTGAACTTTACCACCTCCTGCTCCCACCGTGAAAAGACAGACTGGCACGAAATAAACCTTAACATTAAAAAATCCTAGATCTAAATTTCCCCCAATCAATTGGCAAAATCCAAAAGGTCACTAATACCCTGTGCTGCCAAGACTGTTGCAAAACAGCAATTTAGCGTGCCAGCCCATGGGTAATTTGGCCTAAACTTCTTTTTTGGAGAGCACCCAGGCACTTTCTAGATTTTTTCCCCCTACATTGATTGTTGATTTTTTTCCCCCTACATTGAGGTGATTGGTAAAATTTATTTAATTGAGTGCAGTAAAGATATGGATATGGATAACGTTTCCTTTCTGTAAGAGCAAAATATTGGGAAAACCTGAATATTCATTAATGAAGACCGACTGTATGAACAGCAGTGTACCTACAAGAGGCAGTGCAAGTGTTTCATTTAAAAAAGTGTGGTAGTCTGGAGGCCATGATTTGGGCCATGGCCCCCGGTGTACCGGGAAGTGGGGGTCAGACAAGCCAAAGGGCATTACTGATGTCCTCCAGAGCAGGGTCAGGTGTCACGTTCACAGTTCCAGCCCTCAGTACAGTACTTGCCTGACCCTAAGAATTGCTTTATGAATTTGGCTTTTCTTACTATTTTCGGCAGACCATAAATAAATGTTTAATGAATGAATCTTATTTTGTAAAATCCCATGTAGAACCACTGAAAAATTCTGGAAAGAAGCCCATGCAAACATTAACAGGGTTTACCTCTGTTTGGGGTGGAGCTTACACACAGGGAAGCTCACCTATGCTGTCTACAGTTCTGGATGGTTCGATTATGGTGTGAGTTTGAACTAATTTTGTCATTAAAATAAAAACAGACCAGGAGTCAGTAGAAGACCCCTTCTCCAGCTTTCCCCTGCGGCCGTGCTTGGGTTTCCATCTGGATTGTGCCCCAGAGGCTCCTGCTTTGAGGGCCTGGTATATGCGGACGTGCCTTTGGGGACCGTGTCTAGTCTCCAGAGCCTTCCTCTCTCTCTCACTCTCTGCTTCCTAGCTGCTACAGGGTGAGTAGTGTTGCTTGGCCGTTGTCTCTTCCACCATGATGTCTCTCTCTCGGAACCTGCTGGCCACGGGCAGAAACCTCTGAAACCCTGCGTCTACACAGCATGAGGAAAAGGGACTGATGGATGGGCTGGTCTTCGGCCAGCCCTGTCTCTGTTGCTTCCTTCCTGGGAAACAGTGGAAATAAGGGCTTGTCTCATGAGAGGTAGAGAGAAGCACATGCAATGTTGAGGTCTGAATGTGAGGTGCCCCCCAAAGCTCGTGCGTGACAATGGGAGGCTGAGGTGACATGATTGGAAGCTTTGTGCCAGTCACCGGGTTAATCCCCTCGCACGGACTAACTGGCAGCTCTGGCTGGTAGGGTGTGGCTGGAGCAGGTGGGCAGCTGTGGGCGTGCCTCTGGGTGTATATTCTGTGCCTGGCCTGGAGTTTTTCTCTCTGCTGTGCTTCCTAATGTGACTCCTTGAGCTCTCTGGAGCCATGCCTGCCATCTCCTGGAGCCCCGAGGAATGGAGCCGGCCTTCCATGGACTAAGACCTCTAACACCGTGAGCCCCATAATGAACTTTTCCTCCTGAGATTGTTCTTGCCAGGTCCTTGGCTCACAGTAACAAAACAGCTGACCAAAACATGCACAGAGTGCCCGCTGCTTCCCTAGCATGTAGAGTTTATGCATAACTTGAACACTCTGCCACCTTCCTGGAATTTGATCTACTGACTCTCTCATTGAACTTCTTTTCCACCGCAGGGACTTTGCCTGAATTCATCAGAGCATTGTTAATTTCTGGAACACGATGAGGAATAAAACCTTCGGACTTCATCAAATCTGTTACTTTGTGAAAACCAGGGCCCAGTGAGGTTGAGCAACTCATGCAAAGTCACACATCTTTCAAGAGGGAGAAATGGTAAATGCACGTCAGAGGCCACTACGTCCAGGGATCACTCCCTCTGGATCCTGGGAAAGGAAGGGGCCAATCTTGAGAAATGTGTCCAGTGCATCTGGCTCAGGGACTCTCTCTCCCCTGCCAGACCCCTCCAGCAACACACCCTCCCTTGCTTGGACACCGCAAGCCTCAGAGCCAGGCACGTCTGGTGCTAAGCTTCTCTAAATAGTCGTGCTCCCTGAGTCACAGAGCTTCAGAGGGGATGGTGAGAACCATCTGTCAGGTGAATTTTGAGAATCAGTTGAGACAATAGTTACTCCCCTGGCGGGCGTAGGGTCTGCACCCAGCTAGCCAGACAATCAACAAATCTGAATTTGTTTTTCCTGGAGGCCACCTGCTACATATCATGACCTCCATGGCTTGGGGACAAGAAAAGGATGTTTGTTCCAGGGGCTGCTGTCTTGAAGTCAGTATAGTTCTCCGTTTTGACCACTACAGAGGTCCCTACAATATACATGGAAGCAGGCAGTAGTTTTTAGTTGGCTTTTTCATTGCTGTGAACAAAATACCTAACAAGAACAACTTAGAGGAGGAAACGTTTATTTGGGGCTTCTGGTGTCGGTGGTCTCAGTTCAAAAAGGATTGATTCCATTGGGCCTAAGGTGAGCATTGGAGGAATTCAGGGAGAAGGACCCAGTGGGAGGAAAGCGGCCCAGCTCCCGGCAGGATCAGGAAGCAGAGAGAGGGAGTGGGGAAGGGGTAATAGGGAAGGTGTCCTCTTCCAGAGCACATCCCCAGTGACACCTCCTCCAGCCACACCCAGTCAGCCCATTCATACCAGGATGGATGGATCAGGACACAGCTCTTATGATCTAATCATTTCACTTCTGAATATTCCCACGTTAATAGGAACTTCTGGGGGGACATCTCATATCCAAACCACAACACAGAGTGATTAAAAACTTGGTTCTAGGAACCTTATTTTTTGTCTGTCTGTCCTCAGGCAAGTCTCTTGAATTCAGAGTATCTTCATGTATAGCATGGTGCTACTGGTAACATCTATTTGGCCACATATTAAATGAGTAATGGACAGAAGGCATTTAGCTCTATGCCTGGTGTGTGGCAAATATCAATAAATTTTAGCTTCTTTTAATATTTTATCACTGGTTTTAGCTTTTACTCATATAGTGTGTTGGTCCTCATGCTGTTCACCAAATATTTCCTGTTGTCTCTGAGCAAGTGGGGTGGTTGTATTTCTCTGCCTCATTGAAGATAAGGTTTGTCTTCTGACTTTCCTGGGGCTGATAAAATGTAAGAAGTATGTGTGTTGCCCTGGGAAGAAACTTTCAGGGACAACATGTGATTTGCTACCTTCCCTTGTGCACAGTGACTGTGGTGATCAAAATCCTGTCCTGAGAAAATAACACCATGGATAAATAAACCCTGGTGGGGATGAGCCACCAAGAGTGGAGCTAGTTGTTACAGCAGCACACTCAGCCTACCCTGACTGATACATGCTGGTGGACTTAGCATGGCAAGACTGTGGTGATGTGTGGCTGTTTGCTTTGTCATGTGAAGGGAGAGAAGAGAGGCAGAGGATCCTCGTTCATGCAGTCCCTCAAGCTGGAAGCATTTCTTAAATGGAGGGATCAAGGCTTCTAGGCCGGGCACCCTCCATCACTCACTGGAAGAGTTGGTGTGTGTGTGTGTGTCTGTACAAATCTCCATCCAGATGACAGCTGTGCAGTTCCTCTTCAGAACCTTTTGGTCCTCCGTCTGAACGTCCTGCATTGATTCCTCTGCAAAGAGTGAGCTGCCCAAGCTTCTGACTGTGTCAACTTCCAAGCAACTTCCAAAGATCAACACTCATGAGTATTTTAGAACTACCCTGCCTAGAGGTAGCCCCGGTGAAACCGCTGCTCTGCCTGTTCCCTGCCAAATCCTCCAGCAGGCTTCCTGTGTGGGCCACCAGTGTGGATCACAGGGAGGCTCCCTGGCCTGAAGGATCATCACCTTGGCACCTCCCAGATCCCTTCACCAGGGCTCCTAAGACGAAGATGAAGGTCCAGTACTCAGCAACCTGTGGACGCTTTGATTCATACTCTTTTTTAAAAAAAAGGAACGAGTGATGGATATAATGTTATTCAATGCTGAAATACCAACTGCTTCTGTGGAGATAAAAACGCCCAGGGCCTGAGGGATCAGAAGGTGTTGGATATTGAATAAGGAGACTGGGCGTAGGACGGCCACCCGACCACTCTTCCTCTGCAAGGTGATGATGGGGCTCTGAGGTCAGACAGGCTGGGTTCAATGTTTTCCAGGTGGCAGCTGTGTGGTACAAAGTGGACCATTCCGGGGCTCAGAGGAAGATCATGAGCTAATCCAATGTCCATGCAGGGCCATTAGTGGGGCTCCTAGAATGTTTCCCTCAGTCTGAAAGTGTTCTCCTGTGCTCCCTTAAAATGCATCACCATGGATTCCAGGAGCCGTCTTTTCTTTGTTTCACTTCAGGTATAAAAAGAAATGGAACTCAGTAAAAATATAAAACAGAGTTCCAGGACTGGATTTTGCAGAGAAAAGGAGAGGAAGTAGCTGGTGAGATCACTTCAGGTACTGCAGGAAGAGCCCCCATTAGGAAACAGAATCAAGTCTGGGGAGGTCATTCCCCTTCTCTAGGACAGATTCTGTGTTGTCCGGGAGGAACCAGTCACATCTCCCTGACCACAGAGGGGGCACTAAACAATGGGGTATGGGGAAGTCCATTTGCAAGTGTGAATGAGGAGTGGCCAAAGCTGTGCCCCTGGAGGTGGTCCCTGGCTGTGTTCTTGTCCTCCTCAGAGCTCGCTGGGGTTTTCCATGGGGTAACTTGGTTGGAGATATTTGATGCTCTTGGTTTGGAACAGAGCTGCTATGGTTTCCACCGGGAGCCAGGCCCACACATTCCTGTTCCGAGGAGGGAGTGGGGCTGGATTCTGCGTGAGAAATGCTAACCATCTGGCCCACGCGGCCAAGTGCCAGAGGATTATCTTGTTTAGTGGCATCGGAGACTCAGAGTGAGGCTGGGAGGAACATTTAAATCTCCACAAGGGAGGCTGTGCAAATGGTTTGGTACCCGTGAGCCTCAGAGTGCCCTCGAGAATCTGGAAAGAATTCTTACTTCTTAAATACAACTGACTTTTGTGAGTTAAACCCAGATGTCCTAGGAAACCCTGATTATTTTCTCCTTGAAATTTTCTTTTGGAAAAAATCAAATGCTGGGGCTGGAGAGGTGGCTCAGCAGTTACGGCGCTTGTCTGGCATGCGTGAGGACAAGGGTTCGAGCCCCAGCACCACGTACACAACTGAGTGAGTGTCAGAGCAATGAAAAACTAAATAAAAATGCTATGGTCTTAGTTTCAAGGGGGGCCTAGTTAGTTACTACCGTCAAGCTTCCTGGCACAGTGGAAAAACTTTCCCGTTTTTTGACCCAGAGCTTTGGGGTGACTGGGGCAGGCTGTGACGAGTCAGGGGTAGAAGATACCTGGGGTCAAGCCACGTGAACTGTCAGTCGGGGCTCCTTGGAGTTTTTATGGCGTTTGGTAATAGGGGATGGGGTGGGGGGCAGGGTCATTACTCCGGAGCATCACCTGAGAGACGTGGGGAGAGAGACAAACAACCAGTCAGTGACAGGGAACGTGGAAGAAAGGTCCCCTGGCCTAGGTGGGGGTGTGGCTGGTGAAGGGGAGGCCTCTGGGCTGGGCTATGAAAATGCTCTGGTGGCCCTCGGTGTAGAAAGGGCACATGACATTTTAGTGTAGAAAGGGCACATGGCATTTTAGCGGCAGGGGCAGGGGGGACAATCAAGAGGCTTTACCTGGTGAGAAGTTCTGTGGATACAGACGTTGCTAGCAGTCAAGGGGTGTGGTGAGGCTGGGGAAGGGGTGGAGGCCAGCCTGGGAAGCCGGAGACACCAAGGAGGAGGCCCCTGTTATCAAGGCGGTTTTTGTAAGGTTCTCTACTTGAATACCCCTTGTGACCGGAAGCCCACTCGCTCTGGGGAAGCCCGTTCCATTGTCAGCGCTCACTAATAAAAAGTTTATTCTGAGGGCAAGTTAGTGTCAGCCATTGGCCTTGGAGATACCTTGAGGATAAACTTATGCCATGCTTGGTCCTTCCATCCCTGTTCTTGTTCTTAATAAAGTGATGGGTATTTGGTTTTTGGATCAGCATGGCAACTTCCTTTTACGATGACCACTTCAAAAGTTAGGCACGTTCCCAGGTCCTGTGGATTAACTCAGGGAACATCATCCGAATTCATCTCTGCTGTTTGCCTTGGAGATAAGAGCTTGGGAGAGTACTGATTTTGAACCCTATCTCAGCCACTCATAGCTTCCTGGGCTCTGGAAGCTCTTTCTTCTTCCCCTTCCCCTTCCGCTTCCCCTACCTCTCCCTTTCCCCCTCTTCCTCCTCTTCTTCCTCCTCCCCCTCCTCCTCCTTCTTGATTCTTGGGATTTGACTCAGGGGTGCTTTACCACTGAGCTACATCCCTCAGCTTTTTTTATTTTATCATTACTTTTTACCCAGAGACAGGGTCTTACTAAGTTTCGGAGGGCTTTACTGAGTTGCTGAGGCTGTCCTTGAACTTGCGATCAAACTTGAAATCTTCCTGTCTCAACCTCCCAAGTTGCAGGTGCCACCGTGCCCTGCTGGGCAAGTGGCTTTCTTTCTAGAATTCAACTTCTTCAGCCTGACACAGGGGGTACTGTAAATGCAGAGCTATACAAATCACTCCACTCTGGTTAAGAGCACTTTCTTCGAGGCAGTCGAGAGGGAGTTCTGGAAGATTCTTGGGCAGTGCAGTCATTGAAAAAATTTCAGAGCTTCTGACCCCTTTTCAATCATCGTTCTCCCCTGGGAACTTCTAGATGTGTCTTCTGATTAAAACAGAGGAAAGATTTGCTGTGCTTTTGCCTTCATATGTGTTTAAGGGATGTGCTCTTGGTTTGTTTCCGTTGGCTTGGGATTTTGAGCTATGCATTTTGTGGGTTCGGGATGCACATGGAATATGAGGGTTTTGGTCTGTTTTTAGATCATACGCATATTTTGTTAGTGTGTTCTCCACCCAGCCTTTTTGCCTGTGTTTGGAGAGTGGATGTGGGATTTGCTCTCCCCGATTCCTGAACTCTGGTTCTCCAAGCTCTGAATGATCATGGGGTCAGCATGAACGGCCACAGCCTGACCAGGCATCCAGAGCCACCCAGGAGAGAAGGAGGGATCCTTAGGAAGCACCTGGCTCATACCTCTCCTGTCACAGATGAGAGGAGACAAAGGTGCCGTGGGCTGTGATGTGGATAGGGGTTTATCTAAAGTCCCCAGCCAAGTTGGTGGCAGAGTGGACTGACACTCCCTTGGCTCCCTGTGGGGCTCTAGATTTGTGCAGGCACCATGGAAGCTCAGACCCAAAGACCTGTCCAGTGCCAAGAACTTGGGCTGCTCTGGAACATTTCTTTGTGTGTTCCAGGATAGATAAGAACTTGGGCTGCTCTGGAACATTTCTTTGTGTGTTCCAGGATAGATAAGAGAGTCCCATGTCCCACTAACAGATAATTCTATGTTTATGGAGCTGTTGACCAAATTACAATGATGAAAGGGAGAATTCTTCAGACTGTAGGAGGTGACTTACGATGATAAATATCCACTCTTTTCCTGTCTTTCAGTTTTCTGGAGAAAACAAATGGCAAGAAAAGTGCCTGTATCCTGTAATGTTCTTCATTCGCTGCTCTGCTGTGGTTTTCAAAAACGAAGTTCGGAACAAGCATATTAATTTGAATTTGAAGCTCTTTCATACTAAAATGATGAGTATGGGCACATATAAAATTACATATTTTTGTCATCTTTGATATAAGATATATACTCCGACTGTCCAGCATGACAGGCAACAACTTTATTTTCCTAGCAAGAAATAAAAGATGCCTAAACACTCTGATCGTTAAGATTATGAGTTGCAGTTAGACACCGCGGCACTAAATTTGCAGCATGATAATAACTTTTCAGGGTGCCCGACTTATCTCCTGTGCCCGCAGCGTGTGTACTTCTACATAGTTTATGGTTTTAATATTATACTGCAGGTTTGTCCAAATCATATTACAATGAAATCCCTCTCCAAGAAGATCGGGCTGAGTAATGGAGAATGGTATTTGCATTAAACTTAATGATGGATTCCTTGGGTTGAAACTGAGTGCCTGGACCTCCTGCATTTTGTTAGAGGCTAATCAATTTGCTCATGAAAAATAGTTTATAACTTTGCAAATTCTGTACTTGTGCATTGGGGAGAAGTTGAAATTCTGTGTACCTTACTCTGGAAGGACAAATAACCAACAACAAAGATCTTAGTCTAGAGGGGACAGGAGTGTGCTATATACTGTCAACATGTGGACACCTCCTTGACAGTGGCCCAGGTTATTCAGTGCACACCTGGGACTGGATTCCAAAAGCGTACCTGGAGATTTAGGATGTTCTACCCTGGGATGATAATTGGGTGGGAGGTGGACAAACCCAACTGTGGAGTGGCAGTGGTTCATCTGGTGGCCAAGAAAATAGGATCCTTATCCTGGCTGTGGTATTACTCCTGTGCATACTAAGGTGGTTCCTTCCTTCAGGAAATAACGAAGTGTTTTGGAATGTGTATATCTCCAAGTTTCCTTCCAGTTCAGATGTCTAAGCTTTTATAACCCTAGGTCTGATCTGTTTCTCCTTGGAGACTTCAGAAAGTGTGCAGGGGAGTCTTAATGGAAAACCCATTCACACACTCTGGTGAAGCCCACAGGCAACGCAGAGGGGGCTGGGGGTGTACAGAAAAGCTGAAATGCTAAGTGTTTAATTAAAATCGGTGGTTTTGGTTGGAGAGGGACTTTTTCTTGTAAACATCAGTTATTTGCAATGGAAAAAAGTTACAGATAGTATGTAGGTAGATCCGACCACTGGCTAAATCTGCAAGGCGAGAAGGTGGGAGCTTTCTCTTCTGCACCTTGAAATTCATTCACTGCTTTCCTGAATTGGTAGTGTTATTTTAATATGGAGCAAGCGGTTGTCAAGAAATTATTAAAAATTAGCAGTGGGCTAAAAACTGCAAGGTGACAGATTGATACCCAGGGTGCTGGGGGAGAGAATAATTTACAGCCTCCAAGTGAAATCTCAGGTTGTTTATTGCTTGTTTCCAGAAGCATAACACAACATTTGCAGCAAGTGTTGGGTAAATTAACCTCTTGTTAATTTTGGAAGTTGCTGTCAGTCCCTCGACTTCCTTTCTCAGCTGCGGCAATGACGTATTCTAGTGGAGGGTGGATTCAGCATAATCTCAGGGTCTGAACTCTCTGCAAGTCCCCAGAGGGGTCCTGTTTCAATTTACATCTACCTCTGTCCTGGAAGCCCCATGAGAGTAGAGCCCGGGCCTGTTTAGTATTTCTGGTGGCTGGCACGTAACAGGTGCTCAATGAATGAATGAAGCAAGTGTGACTTGCTTCCAAATAGGCTTTTGCATGTGGTTTCATTAAGCCTCTGGCAGCAGCATTGGCTGAGAAGGCGAAGGAATGGGGCCTGGCGGGTGGTTACCCCCCGCCCCCTTTGCATATAGCAGAATCCTCTCCAGAGGTGGAGAGGATAGGGCCCTTCTTTGGAGCTTGGCTTCTCCCTGGTCTTCTGTATTTGCCTTAGTGCTGGAGGTCAGCCAGCTGGGAGCTGAAGGCAGCCATCAGGGTCTCCAGATATGTCCCATATGGAGGCAGTGTGACAGCAAGTGCCATTCTCTCTTGGGGATCCCCAGAACCTGTGCTGGGAATTGGATTGCATCAAGTATAATCTAGGGGCACCTGGGAGGGAGAGAGGCCACCATGCTCTGGCCTGGCCATGGCTTCCTAGAGGAAACCAGGGCACGTCTACTGCTCTGTTGTTTGGATGAGAAGTAACTTGTGTTTTTCTGATCATGTTCTCATATGGACATTATTCAGCTTTTACTAATTGGCTTTACAATTTTCTCAGTAGTTAATATTCGTCTGTCAAAAATGGATGCATAAATAAATAATTTTGGTTCAAGCACACCTTCTTATTAGGCCATACATCATGTTAGAGAGTTCGCATTCTTTAACCAGGAAGATGAAATTAGAAACATCTTGAAAAAGCCTTCTTGTTATCAATCATGTCATCTTGAACATGTTTCGAAGCTTGCTGCTGGCATCAAGAATAGATGTTTTATTCAAAAGAATGTATTTAAAGAGAATGACAACACTTTTCAATTTTGGCTTTTTAAAAACAGGAAATCTTTCAAGTCCTCCTGACTCCGAGCATCCCAGGGCACTGGAAGATGCATGGAGTGGATCTAGCTCTCTCCTGATGCAACCATAGTGTGGAGAATTTTTGGATCCTTTAGTTCAAGTACAGGATAGACAGATAAAGAAGCTGATCATGGTTAAACATAATGTCTTGGGTCTTGTGTGGCTATGAAAAAGTAACTTGCCCTCTCTGCATTTCAGTCTATTCATTTATAAAATGAAGAGGTTGTACAAGATTAGTCTTTGCCTAGGATGCTATAACAAAATCACCAGAGACTGGATGGCTTAAGCAACACGCATTTCTCACAGTTTTGGAGACTAGAAAATCCAAGGTCAGGGTGTTGGCAGGGACAATGTCTGATGAGGGCCCATTTCCTGGTCTTCTCCTTGTATCTTCCTATGGCAGAAACCAGAGAGTAAGATTCTTCTTTTTATAAGGACAAAAACCCCATCATGACTTCATTTACCCCTGATTACCTCCTGTTGTGGTTTGCATATGAGGTGTCCCCCAAAAGTTACTACATGCAGGAGTAGCAGAGGTGGAGTGATTGGATTGTGAGAGCTGTATCCTCATCAGTCCGTCCTAGTTTGGATGGATAGATTGGGTGGTAACTGTAGGCAGGTGGGGTATGGCTGGAGGAGGTGAGTCACTGGAGGGTGTGTCCTGGAAGAGTCCATCTTCCCTGTGGTCCCTCCCCCTTCTCTTTCTGCTTCCCAGATGCCATGTCCTGAGCAGCTTCTCTGTGCCATGCTCTTCCAGCATGATGTACTGCCTCGCCTCGAGGCCCAGAGCAATGGAGTTGGCCTACCATGAACAAAATTCTCTGAAACCACAACCAGGTGCTGAAATAAACTTTCCCTCCTCTTAGTTGTTCTTACTGGGTATCTTGATCACAATGATGCAAAGCTGACTAACACGTCTCCCATAGGCTCCATGTCCGAATACTATCACACTGGGAGTTAAGATGGCAAAACAAGAATTTTGAGGGAATACAAATGTTCAGTTCATAACAACTGGTGTTTTTTTTTTTTTGTTTTGTTTTGTTTTTTTGGACAGAAAAGAGCAACTCTTGGCTCTCAGAGCACCTGAAGAAGCAGAGAGTAGACAACTTCATTCATCATTCATGGCGATTCTGTGCCGTTCTTTCTGATGTATGTTTTCTTAAATATAGAACAGTAGAGTATGGTACCTCCACTGAGTCAAACTGACCTTTAGAAAGATGTACTTTCTTCCTGATCATCTTTTTCTGCCCCTGGTTCACTCTACATTCCTCCTAGGTCGCTAAATGCAGAATGAGACATTCTTCAACATTCCTGCAGCTCAGACCTCTGAAGCCAGGAGAGATGAGGGGCTTATGGCAGGGCAGGTGGCTCCAGGGGTTTATCCCTCTCCTTTCTGGAGGGCTCAGGATCTCTCCCCAGCTCCAACCATGTTTTCCTAGTTGCCCCTATTAATCCCCACTGCGTGGTGAGTTTAGGGAGGTGATCCCAGAACCAGAAAAACAGGCCCCGTTCCCAATTCTGCCCCCTTGTCCTTTATGGCCTTCGGGAAATTGCTTCTCCTTTTTGGGATGCACTCTCCCCATCTATAAAATGAGGCTGTTGAATGGATCAATCTCTAAGAACCAAGATTTATGAATCACCTTGAGTGTTAAAAAGATAGTTAGGGCCTAGATGCCTTTCTGCCAAGCAAATAGAATCTTATTTACTCCCCCAAAGTCCAGATCGTAGGGGGCAGTGTTTCCCATGGCAAAGACAGTCTAGAATCTGTGCAGCTGTCAAAGGGATCCAGAAAACACAGGATGCAGTCCTTCAGATCCGGACTCTGGCCGCCAACAGGGGCATTCTGGGGCAAGAACTCTCAAAGCTTTCTTATTTTGGGTGGTCCTAAAGGACAAGCACTGGCATAAAAAATGACATTGACCTGGCATTCCATGGCTCCTGGCAGCTTGGAACTAGCACAAGTACATTCTAGCCTAACATCTTCAGTTGACAGTGGAGAGAAGAGAGACCCAAGTGGGTGACCACTTGTCACCCACAGGTGGTGGCGGAGGTGAGACTGATGCCCAAAGCTTCTGGTTTCATCTCCAAGGCCCTCTCTTCCACCCTAAATTAGCTTCTTGTTGAAAAGCATTAACACAACTCTCCAAATGCACAACTTAATTTTGAATTCTTTCCCTTCTTTATGCATAAATATAAAGGCATAGTTTGTAAAAATATATAAACACTGAACCTACACTTGGAGCCATATGCTGCTAACCACACCCATCTGCCACTGTGAATTTCCTGTGTGACTGTCAAAATTTCATTACAGACAGTTTGCCAAAAATTTCACAGCCAGACTAGTTGACAATTAATAACGTGAAGGGTGTCCGTGGCATCTTATATGCATCAAGCAGGTTGATCTAAGACAAACCTGCCTCCCCCACCCCATTTAAAAATAGAAGGCATCAAATTGAATTATGAAGAAGAGTGGTCAGGACAGAGATTATTTGGACAAACTCCAGCTTCTAGAAGCCCACATCCAGCAGGACAGACAGGTCTTGCAAGCAAGATTTGGTAACATTAGCTGAACTAATATATCACATCTGTTGCATGGACCAAGTGCTACAGGGCCTTGGTGGAATGAGGGGTACACCTTGCAGGTAATCAAGGGGGATGGGCATGTGGACCAGGGCCTAGATCCATGGAAGAATGTTCCTGGAGACCAAAGGCAAGAATACACAGTCCCCACTTGAGGAGCAGCACCTGTAAGTGGAGAGAATTTGGGAAAGTTGGTTGGAGCCCAGCTTTAAAGGCCCGGAATGACGAACAATGGACTTCAGCACTGGCTGAGGATGCAGCTGAGCTTCTGCAATAATGGCAGCCGATGAAAGGGGAAAGATGCAGTCTTTGGAGAAAGAAGGTTCACGGTTCAAATCTTGGGTATTTTGCTTAACAGTGTGTGACCTTTGGTAAGTCATTTAGATTGCCACCTCTCTGATGGGACACTAGTCCCTATTTTACAGGTAGCTCCTCTAAGTTACCTTCATCATTTTACAATCATGAGAGCTAATATGTGCTGTATCATGTGTTGTGCTGAGCTTTATGTATTTTATAATATGGAGACTTCCATACGGCTTTCTTGGGTTGGTCCTGTTATTATGCTATTTAACTGATGGAGATGCTGGGGCTAGGAGCATGGGACTCTGCTTCATCCTGTTCGTGGTGAGAGCACTTTCCTTCTGCGCATGAGTGTCAAGGAGTTGCCCATAGTGCATTGCCAGCCCTTTCCATCCAAGAGGTTTGAAGAAGTCCCAGGTATGTGCTAAGTAAGCATTTCACAACAACTCACTTACACAGCCCCTGGAGAGTGGCTTATCACCTCTGTCATTATATGGATAGGGGTGGTAAGCTAGACAGAGAGTGAGTACCTGTTCCTACGAGGCAGCTGGTGCAAGGGTAGCCAGGGTTTGGTTGATTTACCTCTCCTGCATCAACTGCCCAGAGATGTGAATTCAATTGCCCGGGGTGGAGTTGGGTATTATCATTTTCAAAGCTTCCTGGGTGATTCTGGTGTGCATTTGGGACTGAGAACCACCAGCGTGGTAGCAAAACTGATGTTCTTAACCAAGACTTTAGAAATGAAAATCTAAGGACTTCTCTATTCCTGTATCCATGGATTCCCACATTTAGATCTTTGTTCAGTAAATAAACTGGCTTCAAATAAAATAAAATTTGAATCATACTGCTACTGCTATTGTTAAAAAAAAGAAGGTCAGAGGAGAGAAGCTTCTTCAAGAATTAAGCATGTTGGTACATTAAAAGGTATCGTGCCCAGGGCAAAAATATCTTTTACTCACCTGTCAAGTTTCTGCCATCACCTGCCAACTTAACAAACTTTATTTTCTAAAGATATTTTTTAAAATTATGAACTGTGGGGCTCCTGAACAGTGGAAAGTGTGGGCTTTGCTAGGAGAGAATGAAATGAGTTTAAATCTTCATTTGTTCTCTTGGGAAAAGAACTGCTATCTGAGGGCTGTTGGATAAACCGGAAGAAGAGATCTGACTTTCATGATGCTAGAATTAACGAGATGCGCTCTCAGGATGATCTGTAATGTGTAAACTCACCTTGCTACTTTATTCTGTTTTTTGAGGGGGACGATTGCTCTTCCGAGCTCCTTGCGAGATGCTCCATTTCCATGCGTGGCTCCAGCGCTCCGTGGCAACCAGGCATCATACAAGTTACCAATTATTTTCCCAGGTGTGCTTTCCTGGTGTGTCTGTCCCCATATGAATGAACTTTCCCATGCTTTGCAGAGTGGGTTGTGTTGTCTCCATGTCAACCCCTTCAGGGAGGTGAGGCCACAGGTCACCTCCAGGATCAGGATCAGGATGGTGAGATTCCTTCAAGGCACACATTTCAAGAAATGAAGAAATTGCTTTGTGTGAGTGATGTGAATTGAGACTCAAGGTGAATCTGGCTTTGGCCGTGACTTTCTGGGCTGCCTCATGGTGTTCTATGGGCTGTTCTGCAGTTGTGTGAGGTAATATCTGAGAAGCTTTTCAAGGGAAGGGGCAATCTCTATCCTCCCTCAAGAAGAGGGACTCCTGCCTCAGTGGCACATTTCAGCAAAGGTGAAAACGAAGTCTTCCTAAAAGTAATTTGTATGAACTATGACAATGACGGTGACTATAATAACTTCAGGCAGTTATCAGGGCCAGCAGTGTACTAAACACTTTGAAAACATTATTTATTTTAATTCTCACCACAATCCTCCAGGGTAGGTTTCCTCCTCCCACTTTACCTATGAGGAAATAGGTTTAGCAAGTGGTGCACCTCTTCAATCTGGGTCTTCTCATTCTAGGCCTTCTGCCCTTTCATCCCTCAGGAGTTCAGACACAGAAAGTCATTTGGTAAATTTCATTGACAACTCCCTTTTGGAAACTTCTTGAGATCAGCTCCCATCTGTGATTTGGAGGAAGAGGGAAGGTGGTATGCTGCCTCTATCACATGGTGTCCTTGAGGGAAGTAGGCTTTTCTGATGTCCCCTCCCCTTCTCTCCCATGTCCTTGCCTCTCTGAACTAGAAAACACCACATCTTTCAACCATTTTCACCTGGGCCCTTCGTGACCCTCTGCTGCAGTCTATTTAACCAATATTCTTCTTAAACTTTCCCAGTTCAAAATATAAATCTAAAGACACAACCCTGCTAGTGGTCTGGTTTTTATACAACAAGAAAGTGCAAGGTATAAAGTGTTGGAGCTACCTGGGATCTCAAGATGATCGGATCCAAGGTCCCTGATTTATACATGGGAATAACTGAGGCTTGGAGAGGGAAACAAATGCCCAAGGTCACGGAATAAGTCAAAGGTCGATCTGTACCTCCACATCTCAGCCCCAATTTACTCTTCTCTAAAGTGAGGAACACAGAGCTTCTGGGAGAATGAAATGTGATTGTGGGTTGTGACTTCAATAGCACAGCTCAGGGTACATAGAGTACATAGAGGTGGACAAATCTCAGAGAGAGGTGGTGCAGGCTGGTCTATCAGGGCAACCAAAAGGATGGAGGGCAGTGGAAGGATTTAGGAGGTCAAAGCAATAGGGACTGGTGATCCTAGGCTCGTGGTTTCAACACCTTTGAAATGGACCACCCTAGGTGATCCAGCGGGCAGGACAGGGAGAAGGGAAGCACCTGGGGACTGGTAGGGTGGAAAGCTGAGAGATGAATGCATGCAATTTCTTGGATTTTGGTTCCCCTAGTGGAGCCCAGACAATAACCAAACAGGCATCTTAGAAGCAATAACAACTGCAGAAGGAGCAGGGAGAGAAGATGAAAATCAATGCTGAAGTCACGTTCAAAGACATTTCAACACCTTTGTCCCCCGATGCTTCCGAGCTCCATCCAGAGGCTCTGAGCTAATGAAGCTGAAGCAGCTGTCCTCCCTCCCAGCATGCCTGTCCCTGATGTCACCTAGGCTGTGGCCCTGATGACTGTCCAGAGATCAGGGGAGCTCTAGTCCCCCAGCTCTCTCTGTCTGAACTCTTTTCTGGCTGCTGTCATCGGAGGCTGGATTGGACCCAGAGTTGGTGGGAACCCCAGGTCACGTTATCAGAGCCCCCAGAGTGCTTCTGACCATTCTTTCATTCCTCCTCTCGAATTACATGTTAATCAAGCTTTGCAAACATGTGCATTTGTGACCAAGTTGCAGCAGTGTGCCAAATGCCGTTTGTTTTGGGAAGCTATACCCAAACTGCTTTCTTAGCCTTGTTTTACCTTTGTTTTTAAACTTTTCATGTCTTCCATTTCCAGAGCTGATCCCAGATCTTGAGATCTCAAGCCTGGGAGCTTCCTTCTGAAAAGGGTGTGCATGTGTGTGTGTGTGTGCGTGTGTGCATGTGTGTGTGTGTGTGTGTGTGCGTGTGTGTGTGTGTGTGTGTGTGTAACTACACTTAGCTCCTTGGGAGCAGACCTGAGGAAGTAACCTAGAACCAACCTTGCCTGAAGTCTGCAGACTTACGGAGCAGATCTGACTCTATGCCCTTGTCCTCACCAGGGAGGCCATGGATATGCAGGTCTGAGTGCACCAGCCCTTCATCACATCTTCCCCACCTGTGTGCATGTTGGAAACCATGGGGTGCCTCACCCAGAACTCTGGACTCTCAGACTCCCAGAGACTAGAGAGTTTGCCACGGTAGGATCTCACCTTCCCAGGTAGAGAATTCCTTATCAGACAGGGCAGACTACACACCAGGCATCAAGTGCAAAGCCTGCCTCAGTTGTTTGAACTCTGCACATGCATCGTCATCTTCATCCTTCCTAAAGCCTTGGTGACCCAGAGAGGTTTAGACGTATGCCTGAAGTCACACAGCAAAGGAGGAATGAAGCAGGGTCAAGAATCAGGAGTATTTTGACTATAACGGTGCTGGTTGAGCTTAATCCAGCCTCCCTGGTGAGGACACAGGCACGGAGTCAGCTGTCCCTGGGGAGTGGCCATGGCATGTCTGTACCATATCAGTTATAAGAGATCAAGAGTCTTTTTTTCTAAATATCTGTGAGCTGGTGAAGGAGTGAAGGTGCTAGCCTGCAAAAAGTCCAGCCTCTTTTGTAAAGGGATGTAGGCAGCCACAAGACAGGAGAGGAAAGGATTCACGATGGGTAGAGGCCAAAGAGAAGGTGAGTCCCCTGAAAGGTAACGCAGATGACAGGAGTTCCCTGAACTGAGGGAGGCGGGGCACAGAGAAACCAAACCATTTCAGGAACCCATGGAAGAGGATTTGGCTAGTTCTGCATGACCCTAGCACGTTGTCATGACATAGCACCAAGTTCTATTTGACAGCACCAGTTCCAAGGTTTGCGAGGTCCAAATGCGGAAGGGCCTGGCTGGGCTGGTAGTGAGTGCCCTGTTAGAGGAGGCCTCCTACCAGAACAGGAGCCATTGCCTTATTCAATGAGATTCTCAGTACTCACTCAGCGTACGCGGCACGGGCAATGACAGGCAGACAGACTGTTAAATCTAGCCTAAATCTGAGTTCAAGTTTGAATATCCCAAAGATTTCAGGAGACATTCGAGATAGACATAAAGTTTTATGTGACCAAGGTTCTTTTCAGCACTGTTGATCATATTAAGCATCAGAAAGCAGCCTAAATGTCCCAGATATTGGTAAGACAAGATGTGGCACTACTGCATACTGCAATATTAACTTTGACTAGAAAAACTCACCACATGGGGTTTATGGGAAATCTCTGCGACTTCCATTCAGTTTTGTGGTGAACCTAAAAATTGCTTTTAAAAAAAATCAGTATATTCAGACTACCACCACCACCACCACTACCAACAAAACCACCACTACCACCACTACCACCACCACCACCACCACCACTACCAACAAAACCACCACCAACAACAACAACAAAACCACCACCACCACCACCACCACCACCACCACCACCACCACCACCACCACCACCACCACTACCAACAAAACCACCACCACCACCACCACCAACAACAACAACAACAAAACCACCATGAAAAAGGAGGCAGCAAAATCTCACAAATGCACACATATAGGAGATACCGGCACACATATAGGAGATACATGCACACACACATGTATCAGTTGAATCCATCGACAGGAAAAGGAAGACAGGTCAAAACATGCATGAGCAGTGATAGGGGTCTGTTGGTGGGACAACAAGGGCAAAAATCCTATTTTATGTTGCAAAGTATTTTCCAGGAGCCTCTATCATTTTAAAAATCAAAGTGTTAGAACCAAAGGGACTCCATTTTGTGTCCTCCCCTCCCTTAGAAGGAAGTTTCCCATGTACTGAAGAACGGGTTACCAAGCTACTAAAATAGCTCCCCACCTGAATCCGGGTTGAACAAGGAGGTAACAGGACATTTCGCCCCAATCGCTAACTGCAAACTTTCTGCTTTTGTCTTCAGCTTGCTCGCTTGACAACAGGTCTAGTAACGGGAAGTTTCGCAGCTTGCTTGCCTGGCAACAAGACTAGGAACGGGGAGTTCTGTACCCTTTATATGCCCTGTTACACGGCTAGAAGGTGCGTCATTCTGAGACCTGATGTTTGGGGGTCCAGAGTGGTCACCTCTGGCCAGCTCAGTAAAGGCTTCTTTGGCTTATATGTGAGTGGCTGGAGTGTCTTTATCTCAGTTTGGGTACAACAAATGTACAAATTATGAAAATGATTATTTCTGAAGGCTAGGATGACATGGGGAAGCACAATACTGTATTAGGCAAAAAATGCAGGATGAAGAAGTATGCATAAATTATGACCCTAATTATGCACATAAATTATTTATTTCCTAATTTTTTTCATAAAAAGTATTGAAATCAACATGGATGAATCCCCCTGCATATGAATCCCCACACAGGGAAAGCCTAAAGTAAGTATTTGAAAATGCTAAGGGTTGTATTATGAGCTACTGGAAAAAATATAATATTTCTACTTTTTTTCAGTATTTTCTAAGTACTTTTTTTTTCTCTGTAATGAAGCCCTGGAAAAATCAAAAGCAGTTGTTGGAACACTTGAGGAGCCCAGAGATGGCTAGGTCCCCCTTCTGCCTGCTCGCTTCCCCTCCTGCTATCCCCCTCAGCGAGGGGTCTTCTGGGACTTTCTGCTGTGCTGTGAGCCGCAACAGGGTCTCTGGTGCACTGGTGGGTCCTTGAACCCAGGGGGCAGCTGTGGGCCCAGATCACTATCCTCTGGGGCAGGACAAGCACCTTCGGATCCTGCCAGATGCAGACCTAAGGAAGCACGTGGTCGTCATTCTGGAAACTGGCTCAGAAAACCCCAGGTCTCTGAGAACAACTTCCGAACTCAAAACGCCTTATTAAACACAATCCACCTGACTTCATCAGCTCAACAGAGCCTTGTCATAATCCCCAGAATCACCGGGAGTGTAAACAAGGGTGCCGACACCCCTGGAGTGCAGGTCGGGTTTACTTATATAAAGAGGTAATTTGCAAAAGTGCAGTTAATCCCACCATGCTTTATAATTTAAATGTCACTAGAAATGATTGCTGACATGCAACTGATTAACAGCAGCCCTCAGTGCCAAATTAATCAGCATCCAATCCAGAGCATGTATTAAGATGGAATGAGATAAAAAGGGAGGAAAACCTCTTCCACCTCCCTCGACTGTATTTCAATAGGATGCCCAACTTTTCCCTGCTATTTGGGAGTTTGACTAAAAGCTATGTTTGAGTACTTTTCTTACACGAAAAGGACACATAAATGATAAATTGTCAAAATATAAGTGTGATTTTCCCCTCGGGGGAAATTGAATTACCTCCTTGTCTTTTGAAGTGGTTGAGAGGAGCTGTCAATCATTTTGTGCGAAGCTGGGAGATGGGGGAGGGGAACAAAACCAGGAGTAGCAAAACCCTCTAGCTCGGTCCTTAAGGCCTAGCACATTTTTGGCTCCACCTTTGATTCTGTAAGCAACCTTGTATTTTTCCTTAGATACAGGTAGATATTATTATTACTTTTTTTTTTTTAAAGAGAGAAGGACAGTGAGAAAGACAGAGAAAGAGAGAAACAACTTTATTTAGTTTTTCACATGGCCTTAGTTGCTCCAACACTCAGTTGTGTACATGGTGCTGGGGTTTGAACCCGGGTCCTCGTGCTTGCCAGGCAAGCGCCGAAACCGCTGAGCCACCGCTCCAGCCCATAGGTAGATATTATTTACTTTTATTGTTTGAGTAAAAATAAGATAAAACAAAATAAAATCCTGTTCTCACCATTTTGAGGAAAAATAATTCTAATGTACTGAAAAGTTCTTTAAACCAATAGAAAATTAAGTAATTCAAAGAACTCTTTCTTCCAGGATTCCTACCAAAACAAAACAAAACACACAAAACAAAACAAACAGTGTTTTCAAGGAAATCACATAGCACTGAAGAGGTGTTAAAGGGGATTTCCTCAGGTGTCAGCTGCCGCTTAAGTGCGACTGGATTTTTCTGCCATCCTCATCAAAGCTTTGGTATGCTTTAATACTTTCTGATTCTAAAACAAGACCTGGGCCAGGATGGGGGGCTCACCCGGAATCCTAGTGACTTGCGAGGCTGAGTCAGATGAATCACAAATTCAAAGCCAGTCTCAGCAACTAACTTAGTGAGGCCCTAAGCCACTTAGGGAGACCTGGTCTCAAAAACGCAAAAAAAAAAAAAAAAAAAAAAAAAAAAAAAAAAAAAAAAAAAAAAAAAAAAAAAGAAAGAAAGAAAGAAAGAAAGAAAGAAAAGGACTGGAGATGTGGCTCAATGCTTAAGTAACCCTGGGTTCAACGCCTGGTACCAATAAATAATTAAGCAATAGATAGATAGATAAATAAATAAATAAAACAATACCTGGGCTGCAGAAGAGACATCAGCCCACAATGGACGTTAGGTTCCCTGTTACTTCCATCTTCCTTGGCCCCTCCTCACTCCTCAACCTGGGGATGCTGTCTGCTCCTGAAGGTGAAGTCTCAGGGCCCAGAAGGCCTAGGGCCAGGGCCAAGGCTGGAAGTGGACTCTTGCCCTGTGGCCTGGGAGAGAGGAGGCAACATTGACCTCATCACCGGACAGGCGCCAGCAGAACCCCATCTCTCAACCCATCCCTGGCCATTCATATGTAAAAACCTTGTGCTTTTCCTCTGTGACCTCACGTTTGGCTTTGCAAAATAGACAGCCAGCGCTTCTGTGCTGGGGAGCAGCACCTCTTGAGGCAGAATCACTGCATCCTGTGTGTCAGTGCTGGACTCTTCTTTAGCCGGATTCCTCCTGTTCAGCCCCAGCCTGCTGGCAGCTCAGTGTTCTTGAAGCAGCTCTTGGTGCCCCAAGGTGTATCTAGAGGTGCTGCTGTCCAGCCTGGCATTTTTAAAATATTTTACTTTTCTTTTTCTTTCTTTCTTTTTTTTTAAAACAGAAGAACCTTAATTTCAAATGATGTGTCACACGGACAGAGATCCTCTTTACAGGAGCCTCAAGACTGAGGAAGAGGCTGCGAGTACTTAATGATTTCCAACAGTTGGAGAAGAGCTGACCTAGACATTTGCATATCTTTAAGTAATATTCCGATGACTTATTACTTTCATAATGGGAGGTGAGATGTTGGTGCTATACTTTCTGCCTTGATTGATCTCTCAATTTCATAGGTCAAGGTAGAGTGGTCGCTTGTGACTTAGGTAAGCACATCTATTCAAAGCCAGTCTGTTGAGATCATGAGAGAGACCATGGTCCAGACTTCTCCATCCTCCTGGTTTCAGCGTAACCACGTTTCCTAGAAGTTCCCGGTAAAGTGAAAGGCATGTCCAAGATAGATCAAGTGCTTGTTGGGTGCAGAGGCAGCCTGTGTGCCATCTTAGTCAGTTCCTGCAACCGTTCTAGGCAGTAGGGACTATTTTCACTGCCGTTTTATGGATAAGCAAACCCAAGTTCAGAGAGGTTGAGTAACTCACACATAGCCACACAGTGGGGAAAGGGGACACCTGGGACCTGTGTCCTGATGGAGACTTGAGAGCCCACACTATTAAGCATGACCACTCAGAGCTTTGCAAAGGCTGACCGGATGCAGCAATGAAAAACCCTATCTCCCTCCTTCTCTCTTTTCCTTTGCGTGGAGACAGCCAGTCCCATTTCTTCTTCTCACCGGGAGTCTCCGGGGGCTGCTGACACTTACTGTTATCCTTGCTTGAATGGAAACTTTACCAGGGCCAGCCCCTGGCATCCGCTCCAGGAAAGATAAGGAGGAAAGTTTACGCACCAAAGCTTCCAAGGAATGTGCAGAGAAAATGATCTGTGATGTGTGGCTTGAAACACCAAACCCCTCCAGGGCTCAGAGCTGTGTCCTGCCTCTGGGAGCCACTGGAGCATTCTTAGCCCTCGAGGCTGGGTCTCGCGTGCCTGTTTGAGGAAGAGCTGGCAGATAGTCCCAGCTTCTTGCAGGCCAAGACACTGGGCTTCTGCCAACCTCCGCCTGAGATGGAAACCATGTTGGCAAATGGTTTGCCCAAACTCTGATGCCTCCAAAAGAGTCTTTGTCTTCCAAGGCTGCTTCCCCACAGTGCACCCCAAGGCTGCCATCCCGGGCTTCTAGTCTCCATCTCATGTAGTCCAGGCAGATGGAAGAGGAAATCTGCTCCCACTCCCTCCTTTGCCTTCAATCCCAAACCAGCTGGGGCAGGGCAGCCTGGAGCCAGGCTCAGAGGTGGGCTCAGGGGTGGCACAATGGGTCTCTGCGAAGATACCAGGTCTGGAAATGAGGCCAGGGCAGTGGGCAACCTGGCAGCATATTTAGCTTAGCCAGGGAAGCATTCGGGGGAGGACCAGGCAGCCCTGTGCATCTGGGCAGGCAGAAGAGGCCATGAACTTACAGAATGAGTGAATGGGAGGACAGGCAGAGGTCTCAACCAGCACCATGTCACTAGCCATGACACATGGCGCCTAAAATCTGCTCCTGTTTCCCAGTGCCTTTCCCTTCTCCATCCTTCCCTTGATTTCTCAAAATAAATTACCCCATCCGTCTGCATGGACATGTGGCTGATCCCACCTCCCCTGCACCTCCACCTGCCTCTGGAGTCCAGACCTCCATGTATTTCTGCTCCTTTTTCCAGTTCAACTCACCTTGGGTCACCAAGCCCCATAATGGCAGGAGCTGGTACCCAGCTTCACTCCAGCTCTGGAGGTCATGCCAGAGGTGGGGACTGGAGGAGAAGGCAGAGGCCTCCAGCATGGGAGAGGGTCTGGCTCTAGCGACCAGAAGGGAAGGATAGAACAGACGAGCTGAATCACAAAGAAGAAACAGATACCAGGAGGATGCACACAGCAAATCTGCACTGAGTTCAGAATTCTCTGGTGGCGACTGTCAAAAATCCAACTCCCTCTGGTTTTAGGTACAGAAAAGATTTGTTAGGAAGCTGTAGATTTATGAGGTAGCCGTGGATTTGAAGAAATGGTGGATTTCCATACACCCCTCATCACTCCGGAGTGCCATTTTCCCATTGCCCAGAAACACTTGTCTAGAAAGGCCCTGGGAGCGATGGCTTCTTGCACTTTGTCCACTCACTTCGTTCTAGTCCCAGCCCCATTGAAAGCCCCAACTACGCATCTTCTCTCTCTAGCTATAACTCAAAAAGTCTCAGTTTGCCTCATTCTTAAATGAATAGGTGGGACTAAGGGCTGGCTATAGATTCCTACTGCTCTAAGGGAGATGCATCTTATCACATCTGCAACCCCGGAACTAGCTCAAGGGGACCACACACCATGGTCTCCTTAAAGGTATGCTTCTTCCTCAACGTCGCTGATTCTCTGAGAACTGAATTCTATAGCATTTGTCAGAATCCTTGAGTCCTGGACCAACACTGTATTGGGAAGACATGTTTACGATGTGGACCAGGTTGGGGAGATTTTTTTCCAAAGGCGCAGCAGCTTGGGAACAGCTGAGTATACTGGATGGCCTGGTGAGAACATGGCTTTTTCCCCCTTGGCCCTGCCTGCTAGGGGACAGGGGGAGTCGGGGTGGGGGTCTAGAGAGCTGTGATGAAATGAGGTGGAGACAAACATCTCTCACCTGCAGGCTTCCAGGCTGGGTCCCACAGAGATGTTCTGTGTGAACGGTATGCCAGGTCCAGCTGCAGGCTCCAGTCTCCGATGCTGAGGGAAGCAGATGGAAGTGTCAGCTGGGGCGAGGAGCTGGCAGAGCTGGGAGAACAAACCAGTCATCTCATTTTCTCTTTGGGAGGCAAGAAGAGCTAACAAGGAATTTTGCCTTTGGAGAGAGCAGTGAGGCTTCCATCAATGGGTCCACAGAATGGCCATCTGTGGCTGCATCCCAATTCTGTGACCATCATATGTGTGGCCTTGGGCCAGCTGAGCCCGTTTTTCTGTCTGTGCTATGGGCTTGGTAGTGTTACCTGTCTGAGATGGGTATGTCTGGACAGTAATGTTATGTTTCACTCAAGTCATTCCATCTTTTTCTTTTTTTAAGGTACTGGGGATTGAACCCAGGGGTACTTAACTATTGAGCCACATTCTCCATCCATTTTTTATTTATTTATTTTTACTTCAAGACAGGGTCTCTCTAAGTTGTTTAGGGTCTCATTAAGTTGCTGAGGGTGGCCTGAAACTTTTGATTTTCCTGCCTCATCCTTCCAAATCACTGGGATAACAGGCATGCACCACCACTCCTGGCTCATCCTGTCATTTCTTTTAAAAGTCATTACTTTGTGAAAAGTCATACCCTAAATTCCTGGTTTCTAACTGAATATGTGTTGCCCTGGATTCTCAGAGTGACTGCAGAGCGTGGGGTTAGGGGTGTGGGGCTGGGAGGGCATCATTCTGAGTCTGACCTCAGGATCTATCAACAACAAAGGCAAAGTAGAAGTAACAGGAGCTCTGCATTAGGTAGGTCAAGTTCTCCAGCAGCAGCTCATGCAGGACCTGAGATAGCTGCTTTCTAAATGAACCCACCAAGATCTACAGAAACCCTGGAATGTGGGACAGGCTTCTCCTGCAATCTGCTGGAGAAGCTGGAGCTCAGCCAGGATAGGCAACTTGTAGAGAGTCTCGTGGACAGTAAATGGGAGATCTGGGAGAGTCCCACTTTCTGGGATACATGATGCTATGGCTTGAATATGGCCCCTCAAAGTTCACGCATTAGAAACCTAATCCCCAAATTCAAATGTTAGTGATATTTTCAGGTAGACCCTTTGGGAAATAATTTTTTAGATGTGGTCATAAGGGTGAGGCCTCGTGTTGGCATTGCAATCTTTATTAAAAAAGAGAGACTCAGGACCATCCTGCCCCATGTGATGCCATCTGCTATGTTATGATGCAGCAAGAAGGCTTTCATTAGATGCCACTCAGATGCCACCACCATGCTCCACTTCCCAGCCTCCAGAACTGTGAGCCAAATAAGCTTTATTCTTCATAAGTGACCTAGTGTTGGGAATTTTGTAATAGCAACAGAAAACAGATTGAGACACACGACACTGGGGCAGCTTCTCATGCCTTGCCAGACCTCACACCTGGGGTGACTTTTTCTTCAATTGATAAACAGGGACATTGCCATGTCAATTTGGGAGAGGATTTTTATTTGTTCTGTTTTTTTTTCTGTATCCTGCCTCCCACTCTAAACTCCCCCCTTCAGTTCTTCATCTTTTGCTTCCATCCTCTCTCTGCTGAATTTTCTTTCTGCTTCACCCATGATCTCCTAGAGTCTCCTGGCTTGTTGTCTTGAAGGACTAAAGAGGAAGATACCTGCTTGATAAAACGCTGGGGTTCCTAATAGCACTGACACATGCACACTCTCTTAGCTTGACAGGTTCTCCCCCTTCCTGCCTGGCTGTTCCACAGCTAAGCATGATACAGTCTCGTCTCGTATCCTGCTTGGTGAACAAGATGATGCTCTCTGGTGATCAATCCATAGCAGTATGGGGTCCTGGAACATCAGTACTCAAAGATAGTGCATGTTCTAACAAATTCATAAGTGTTTTTAATGTGACTCTCTTATTTTGTAGAATATACATGAGCAATCAATAAAAAAGTAGAAAATTCTCACACTGTGATTTTTTTAATGTTTAGAAAAAAACTAAATTTTCTTGTCCCTTTGATAATGGATCATTGTGCCATCCATTATACATGACTGTGTTGCATTAGGACATCGTATATGTAAAAGTGAAATGAGTGGAAAGCTGAGTTTGGGGTGGGGGGTGTGAGCGAAACACATGGGGCTTTAGCAAAATAGAAGCAACGGTGCCTCACTGTTGAAAGCTGGGGAAGGAGACTACATACAGGAACTCAGTAAGTGACCACAGTAATCACACCAGAGGAAAGAAAAAGCCAAGTCTTTGCTCTTCTCAGAATACATGTGCCCAGAGTCTATTCTAGAGTTCCACGCGCATGTATTTGGTCACCCGTGAGTTTATGAAATGATAAAGAAGAGATAACTTCTGGACCAGTTAAAGGTTTGTTTTGATAACCTTGAACAAGTCAATTAAGCCCTTCAGACTTGTTCCATATTTGAAAAATGATTTATGCAATGGCAGAATTTCTGAGCTAGGTAGTTTCCTTTGAGACCACATAGGGGTGGTGAGAACTGTCCTCCCTACCTCTCAGGGGCACTGAGAGGATCGCCAGGTGTGATGAATGAGATAGGCCCTGAAGTTGTGTACAAATCTGCACGTTGGTGAGGTTCTTAGAACCGACACACTGATCTACGTGATGTTTCAGGAGTGATAGGACAGGCACTGCTCTGAGGGACGAGAACTTGTGTTGCACAGAGGCTGATCCAACTCTAACCATTCCTAGCAGCCGGGGCAAGTCTGCTCTGGGTTTCTGCTTTGCTCCTACCTTGAGCCATGGGGTCACCTGTCTGGGAGTCGAGCCCCAGTCACCGTCTCTCTTTGTTTGGCAGGGCTTCTTTGGCAAGCTAATTCTAAATTTGGCTTCTTTAGGTTTTATCCCACATGAATAACTTTATTCAAAAGAGAGAAAGGGGGACTGGTACGGTGGCTCAGCGGTTGTGGCACTTGCCTGGCATGTGCAAGTGCGCGAGTTAAAGCCCCAGCACCACGTATATAATGAACTGTTGGAGCAACGAAAGCCACATGAAAAACTGAATAAAATTGATTCTCTCTCTCTCTCACTGTCCCTCTCTCATTAAATAATAATAAAAAAATAACAGACAGAGAATCTTTTCAAGTGCCTTCCTCCCAGTTTCCCATTCCTAATCCCACTCCCAGAGCCTGATAGGGAGTTTTGTAGCTCTTCCATATGTTTAAAGAACCTGGACAAAGCCAATAATGAATTTAAAAATTTTAAATTACCAGGGGGAAGAAATCCTATCCTTAAGCAAAGAAATAATAACTGTCAAAGTCCAGGCCAAGCGTCAACATGTGGCTGAGTGTTTTATTCACATAGTGGTAATTTTTTTTTTCAAGAGGGAAGCTGGAGCAACAACATACAAATCGCTAATCTAAATGAGACATTCCAGGAAAATGAGACGCATTAAGCTTTCTCCTTTATTATCTGAAATGGAAAAACAATTCCACAGCAACCGCAGGAATGCTTCCAGGGCAGCAGGGCTACAGCCTCTGATTGTCAGGCCTGGATTCTGAAGGTCAGAATCTAAAATCTGCTCATTATTGGCATCCAGGACAGGCAGAAAGGGGTCCTGTTCAGGGTCTGATATGTAAAACAGATTGATTCCTGGTCTAAAGTGGAAGTTGTGTTTAGGCACAGCTACACCCTGTCACAGAGCACCCTGCCCAAGAATCAGGCCATCCCCCAGTGAGGAACTGAGCCAATACTGGGTGTGCACAGGAAGCAGGTCTGTGTCCTGGTCCTGGCCAAGTGACAGAAACTTATTGAGGCTCAGGGAGTTTCAATGGCTATCCTGAGTTCTTCTAGCTGGTAAATGGTGAAGTTTGGGACTTGGACTCTCTGCCTCCTATCTTCAAATCCAGGGCTCTCTTGGGGGTGAAGTCAGTTAATTTCTGTTCCTCCTTACTACCTGGATGCTTGAGACAGGCCTGTTGGGCTCTCTGAGGAGTAGGAGGGGCACTGCTGAGAGCTCAGTAAGGCCTGTCTCTGTCCCCCGCCCTTCTAGGGGACTGCCTTTAGATCCCCAGTGCCAATCTGCAGCCTCCTGGGCTGACACTCTCTCTATTTACAGACACTAATCATTTCCCATGCAATTGAACAACTTAATAAGCTGCGAAAATTTGATAAGACAATTTAATTGCCAGCTTTTACGTATCTGCTCAATATAGCTGAGTTTCTCAGGAAGGTGAGCTGGGAGTGTGAGCAGAGACACTTAATTAAAGAACTAAAACAATGGAGCTAGATTAGAGAGCTCCAGCAGGCACCAACCCTGGACCTATTTCTCGGTGCATCCTCTTTCAGATGGGGCCCTCCTAGGGAACTCTCCGAGTCCCACCCTCTGGCTAGTAACAAAACAATCATGCAGGACCCCACACTAGACGTGCTGTGCTATGAGTGGACTTTTGCAAGAGACAGCTCCAAACTGTTGCGAGGGAGCTTTTTGCAGGCCAGAAGTGGATTCAATTTAAGAGGAAGACATTGTTTTGTGTGGTCACAGCTGAAGAACCATTTTAAACAACCTCCCACTGATGGAGGAGGATGGACATGGAGCCCTGAAGAGACTAGTTGCAGATCTTTGTGAATTACTCATAACTATTTTTTTTCTTTTTCTGTGTCTTCCTGGGGTAATTGTATTGCAGTTCGGGTGATGCTGCATTATGGGGCAGTGATGCCAATTTTAAGTTGGATACCTTCATTTTATTCAATTGAGTCCTTCTGATACCTCACTATGAGGGAGGACTGGAATAGCTATCCCTATTTCACAGAGGAAATACTGAAACTTGGAGGGTTTAAATAACTTGGATGAGGCCACTTAGCTAGATAGAAGCATCAGGACTCTGAGATTGCAGTGGATACCGCTGTGTTCTGCCAGAATCTCCCCAGATCCCTTAGGTACGGTGCACCCATTACACAGTTCCATCGGCTTCACCTGTAATGGTTTAAACGTGCAGAGCCACTTTGCCTATCAGCCTGCAGCCCCTGAGGCCCCAGAGCTGGAACGTGAACAGGAAACTCCCTTCTTGGATGCAGGGCAAATTCCTACTCTGAATCAGGCTGGGATCTTGCTGAAAGCAAAACCTTGTGTGGCTTCTTCCCATCCTGTTTCTCTTACTTCTCTTGCTTACCCATTGGTTTTCCTTCTTCCTTAATAAATCCCTTGCACGCAAATTCTCATCTCAAAGTCTGCTTCCGGAAATCGGATCTAAGACACAGATGTGAGTTTGACCTTGACTTGTTCCTTCTGGAGTTCCATAGCCTTTCACTTGGTTTCTTGTGACTATGTTATTTATCTAACTAGACTGAGTGTGCAAAAACATCCAGCGTGGAATTTCTGGATGGAATTTCTGGATGAGTCAGAAAGATTTTTTGGGTGAGTTACTTAGCTTTTCCAGCTTGCAGCTCCATCACCTGTAAAATGGGAATAATTGTATTGATGCAAAAGGACTGTTGGGAGAAATGAGTTTGCATAGCTTGCATATGTAAAACAGCATTTCACACATAGGAAGTGCTCTATAAATATTATCCTTGGTATGCAAGTATTTGTCATTTTGTCGCGCCTTGGCTGCTAGCAGGGAATCAGAAGTGAGGCCGCTGGGCTGTGAGTTCTTGCAGGCAGGAGCCCTGCTAAGGGCTCTGTGCGCTCTGAAGCATTTGTTTGAAGACTTGGTAGGATTTTTGCTTCTATTCTAAAGGCCGTTACAGGAGAGAGTATTTGCCTACCACTGCCCGGAAAACCATTTTACGATTTTGCTGCAACACGTCATGTTAACGGTTCCCTTCTTTCTCTCAGTCTCCCGTTTCTTTGTGAGACAGTTGCGCCAAGCAGTTCACAAACACTGTTGGGGGGAGCAAGAGAAGCGGGGAACGGACGCGCGCGGCGGAGCAGCGCAGGAGGAGCGAGCGCCACTGCGGCATTCCCCAGGCGCCCGCATTAAGGGCCTGATTAACTTAAAATATTTCCCAGCTTCAGAGGCACTTGATTAAAGTCAATTGGGGGGAAAGAAGATAAGCTCGTACAAGGGCTAATTTGAGGCTTAGAAAACTTGAATATGTCTAAATCTCAAATTGTCGGGTGTGGAGCGCCGGTGATTGCCGGGGCCGTGGGGGGAGCGGTTTAGCATTCCGCGGGTGGCGGGATCGGCGCTGCGGGCGCCGCAGCCCCCTGGTACCCACCCTTCTCTTTGCGGCTGCCTTGTCGCAGAGCCTGCATTCCCTCCTTCTTCTCTTTTCTTCAGCTTGTGAGGGCTCAGATGATTTTGCCTTTTGAAGGCATGGAAATAGCTGACTTTGGATTCAGAACACAGTCTCCGTTGCCTTCTCCCTCCCCCAGATGCCTGGAAAAATCAAAGTGGGGGTTTAGAGATGCCAGTCCGGTGGCATCCCTTGATGTGCTAATGGTCGCGCTTGCTGCACTGCAGTCCCCGCCGCCAGGGACACTGTGATATGGGCACATCTCCCCGTTCCCATCAGCTCAGGTGGCACGGAGCCAGGCAGGCAGCTATTGGTTTTCCTGTCATGCAGCTCCCGGGCCAACTTTTGATCTTTGACAGGGAATTTGCCGCAAAGACGCAGACACAGTGTGGTTCTCATCTAGGTTGTCTTGCTTAGCACAGGAGGGCTCTGGGGCTGGGGAGACATAGCTCGTGGCCATCGGAAGGCGTATTAGTTTCCTATTGCTGCATAACAAATGAGTGCACGTTTAGCAGCTTTAAGCGACACCCATTTTTTACCTTAGGTTTTGTAAGTCAGAAGTCTGGCATGGGTGGTGGTAGGGTTGGAGGGGGGACTGGACCCAGTGTATCCCGACTTTGATCGCGAAGTGTTGGCATCTTCAGTCCTCTTCTGGGTGCTCTGAGGGGAAATTCTCAAGCGCATGCAGGGTATTCGCAGAATTCCCTTCCTTGTGGGTGGAGGGCCAGAGTCTGTTTCCTTGCCGGTTGTGAGTGGGTTGTGAGTGGAGACCTCTCTGAGCAACTTAGAGCTGTGTGCATTCAAGATGCCCCCTGCACATCAAATTCCCTTTGTGCGTTGGATCCCTCTGATTCTTCTGTCGCCTGCCAGAGAAAACACTGCTTTTAAATGGCTCACTCGATTGAGTCAGACCCACCTGGATAAGCTCTGATTTTTTCTTTAAAGAGCGGGAGAGGGGCTGGAGCAGTGGCTCAGTGGGTATGGTGCTTGCCTGGCATGCACAAGGACTTGGGTTTGAACCCCAGCACCACATACACAACTAAGTGTCAGAGCAAAGAAAACCAGATGAAAAACTAAATAAAATTGATTCCCTCTCTCTTTCTCTCTCTCTCTCACTGTCCCTCTCTCTAAAAGAGAGAGAGAGAGGCAGAATCAATTTTATTTATTCATCTGACACTTAATTGTGTACATGGTGCTGGGTTCAAACCTGGGTCTTTGTGCATGTCAGGCAAGTGCTCCAACTGTTGAGCCACTGCTCCAGCCCCATAACCTCTGATTTTTAAGTTCAGCTGGCTTGGGACTTTACAAAATCCCTTCACAGTAGTACCTAGGTTATTGTTTCACTGAATAACTAGGCAACTGTTATTTTGGCGAGAGGGGGGAGATTCTGCTTATCACAGGCACCCTGAGGAGGATGTGATTGTGGTCAAATGATGCAAAATAGCCTTGAAAGACCTCTCCAACCTCTGTGAATTCTCTGAGGGAGGGAGAAGAATATCAGGGAACCCTGGCAAGTGGGAACAAAACTACCACCCTTTTATGCTCAAAGGATCTCTGTGGAAGCCCTGGAAAGCTATGTGGAACAGGGTGAGTGACAGGTTGGTGCTCATGATCTAAGGAACCTTTTCCTTCCCAAGTTCCTTTGCAACCGTTATGCCCTTTTTCTTTCTCACCGTCCCAATACAAAAGTAAGAGCTATCAGCTGCAGAGGAAACTGCGGTCAGTTCATAAAACAATGTGGAAGCATTTCATACTTACTGTGCGTACAGTTGTTAACACAAGTTATTGGTGACTACTGATTTCAGGAGGTATCCGGCCACCAATTCCTACTCAGCATCTTCCAAGTCTCTTCAGAAATATTTCTGAAGTAGCAAAAAGGATCACGACAGCACATCACTGCCAGAAACCATTACTTGCCACCCAGAATCACAGGTAGTAGAATTGATTTCACTAAAGGGCAGAATGCAGATTGCCTTTGGAGGCCAATGTGTGTTCTATCACCACTCCAATCAGCCAAAAGAGATGAAGATGGATCTGAGGTCTGGGCTCTCTCTCTCTCTAGGCTTCTTAGGCCCGAGGGCTAGAGTCCTAACTCAAGAACTAGATATCCATCTCACTCAAGTGTTGTGCCTTTGAGGCCCTCAGGGGACATTAAATGTAATCATTTCCCAGCCACATCACTGTACGTTCCTTAAGTGCTGCCTGGGATTTGATGGAGGTAATTCTTTTGACAAGTGTGGTCCATGAGCTCAGTATGATGGGCAGGACAGAGCCCTGGAGCAGTGCATTTTGGGAACTGTAGTTTTCACAACGCAGGCAGCAGCATTTAGGATCCCTTTCCCAACTTTTCCATGTCTGCACAGGCAGAGCGCTTAGTTTGAAATTAATCCTTATACAAAAACACCAGCCACCATGCATGGTCTTCTTGTGGTTCAACTGCAGCTTCTTCCTATTCTGGATTCAGAATTAGAACATTTTTGAAAAAGGAAGAATAACAGGGGAAGCTTTATCCTCAAGATAGTGACTTTAATATGAGACTAGGAATTAAAATGTTTTGGCACTGATGTAAGACTCAATGGACTTGTGAATGGAAACAAGTAGATAGTCCCATGTAAACTGGAACTTGGTGTAGCTTAAGAAGACTGCAGGATGAAAATAAAGGAAAATAGGGCATAGAGATCACCTAACACATTGGGAAAATTAGCTATTTGGAAGGAAAAACTAAACTAGATAGATTCTTATTTTTTTCCTACCAAATTTACAAAATGTTAAAAAAAAAAGAAACACCCCACCAAACTCAGCCCTCCCCCATTCAATAGACTTCATTAAATGATAAACAACAAACTAGGTAACTTCAACACACATCTGGCACGTGGAGGGTTAAATCTTTACTCTACTCAAAGGTCTTGCACCCAAGGGGAAACTAGCAAAAAGCTTGGATCTACTGGTCAAGTTAAAGAAACTATGTGAAATAATCATAAGAACAAATTCCTATTTACAAGGCTATTCACTGTAGTATCACTTATAAGAATACGACATTATCAAAAAATCCTGAAATGCTTAACAACTGAAGAGTGGTTGAATAAATTATAGCATATTCATGCTAGGCAATATGGGGTTGCCATTATAATTATACTTTAGAGAATATCCGGTGCCATGGGGTAAAACAGGAAGTTTCTTTTTTAAATAGTGAAACTAAATATGCTCTATGATGATGAGCCACTTATGTGCCACCTATGTCCCCCACCTGTCACAGCAATGGAACGGACCACCCAAACCCACTCCCAATGGGTCTCTCTATATGTTGCAATTTTATGGAATATTTAGTTGCTTCTGTGTTTTCTTTCTGTTTCTGTTTTCCCAGTTTCTACAATGAGCTTTTTACAAGCAAATTATGTAAGTTATTTTAATAAACCAATAACTATTAAGATGGTGTACAAAAGCAAAAACCACTATGGGAACATGAAAATATAGGCCATGCTTATTAGCAGAAAGTCATAATGTTGTAAAGATTCAATTTCCCTTTAATTAATTTGTTCATAAATTAATCTCTAAATCCAATGCCTTCCAATTAAAACACTAAGAAGATTTCACTTTCACAATTTGATGAAAGGATTGGAAAAATCACCTGAAAAAAAACCCCTGAAATAATAGGATAGTCCTATTAAAAAAAAGTGAAGAGAAAGTAGTGCTAGCAGATTTAAAAATGTATCATGAAACTACCATATTTATAACATTTGGTTTTAGGAAACAAGGGAATAGAACGGAGCCCCTAGATTTGCTAAATACCCAAGGGATTTTAGTACATGTTGAAAGAAGCACTTCAAATCAAAACTGGGGGAAGGAAGGATGGATAATTTCATAAATGGGAAAAATGGCTAGTTATTTTGTGGGGAAAAAAAAAGGCTAGGTTCCTATTTTTTTCCCCCATGAAAATACTTTTTGGATGGATCAGAGGGCTGTCGTTCAAACACGAAGCCAATGGTGCCGCTCCCTGTTCTAGGACCCTGCAGTGACTGTATCCTGCAATTAACATGGTGGCCCACATGTGTCCTGAAGCCTCTGCCCGCCTCTGTAGCACGATCCTCCCACTCCCAGATCTTCCTGTCCTTTGAAGCTGTTCTGTTTCTTCTCTGTGCCTGGGACTCACCAAGCTCTTTACTGCTCAGCGACTTGGGACCTGTTGCTCTCACAACCGGGCACGCCCTTTGCATGGCTGCCTGTGTCTTGTTTCCCTCACATGCCCCCTCCTGAGAGACCCTCTGCTCCCTCCCATCTGTTCAGATTATTCTGTTTGTTTTCTCCATAGCACCTTCCCCCTAAGACCATTTTTTCCCCTTTTGCATTTGATGATGGGCCCATACTGGGGAACCCTTGGAGAGCAACTGTCCTGTTCACCACAGTGACGCTTGTGTCCGTACACGGTGCCCGAAGGCAGAGGGCACTCAGTAAAGAGGCATCTTGGTGCATGGCTGTGAATCTGAAAACGGGAAACGAGAGTTAAGTACTTTCTAAGCTGCCCAGAACAATGCAAAGCTGTAAAGGAAGGGAAGGATAATTCCGACTTGATACTAATTCATACATTAAATAAAGAATGATTGAGGGTTCTAATGTTTCAGGCAATGACTGAGTGCTTGGGTGGCAACGGCGGGGAAGACAGGTGGTGTCCTGTTCTCAGGAAATTCATGTTTTTGAAACCGAAGAACTACAGAGGGGAGTAAAAAAAATACAGGAACTTATTCATTGTGGTAAGTGTAACCAAAGAGACAGAGGAGGAGCTGAGACAGCAGGCCTGCCTTGGACAGGAAATCAAGGAAGCCTCTCCGAGGAGGTAACATTTAAACTGTGATCTGAAGAGGTGAAACTGCCCTTTGTCAGCTATGAGCGGACAATAGGAAAGAACCTTCTAGAAGGAGTTTAAGCAAGACACCAAGAGTTCAGTTATGCCTGAAATATAGTGGGTGAGCGGAAAGACGTGTTGTGAAGTGGGAGGGACAGACCGCTTCTAGCCCAAGAAGCACCTTCGAGGTCATGGTGGAATTACGGAATTTATTCTAAGAATGATGGAAAACAACAGGGGATGATTTATGTAAGGGAGCAACATGATCTGGCTTCAGTTTTTAAAAGATTACAGTTGTGGCAATAGTGAAAATGGAAGAATATACTAGAAGGTCATTATATACATTTTTTTTAAAAATTGAGATCAAAATGCAATAAAGACATAAAGTTAACAATAAGCCAGGAAACATTGTACTAAAGGCTGCTTTTCTGAATTTTTAAGGGGGTTCTATTAAGTGATGTGGTAGAAAAAGAGGAAAATATGGGCAGTGGCGATAAACAAGCAGTTAATAAGAGAACTCCCACGTTGAATCTCTCTCTCCTCCCCTAACACATGTGCACATGCACACACGCATACACACACACACACACATATACACACCTCTTCTTCTGAACAGAACAAAGCAACCCTGTGCAGTAGATTGCCAGTCAACCTACGAAGGGGCTCACTAGTCGTTATTATAAAAGTGATACGAATCCAAACAGTTAAGATTTTATTTTTCACTTTTGGATCTGGGAAAAATAAAAAAAATTTCTATTTTGTGTGGCTGAGGAGAGCCTGGGAAAGAGACCCTCCCTCGTACATTTAATAGGAGAGGAGCATGGAGGGGGCGCTGCTAGTGTAACCTGTCTTTGGCAGTTTAACCACATCTTTCAGGAATTGAAATGCACATGGCGCCTGGCCTAGCAATTTTGGGTCTAAGAATATATGCTACAGTTATCCTGCACGCTGCTGAGCGCGTGCACCAGGTTCTCACGGCAGCTTGACTGGAATAGGTAAAAATCTCAACAAGATCACAAATGGCGGTCAACAGGAGTCTGGTTTAATTTTTTTCTGGTTTATCCATGGATGGCCCACTCTTTCCTTATTAAAGAAGAATGAAATGGGCCTGTATCTACTGCTGTGTCGCCCTGCCCAAGGCGCACTGTTGCACAAGAAAAATTAAGCAAAATGCGGAACAGTGGAAAAGAAACACACGCTGCTCCATGCAGTAAACATGTTCCGGAAAGATCTGTAAGGAACTATTATATTAGCAGATATTGCCTTTAGGGAGAGGGGACGGGGACTTGGGAGGCTTGGGGGTAGACTTCTATGTTTTATTTTTTTTTAATGTCCTCTTTGGTGTTTGCATTTTAACATATATTTTATTAAAAAGCAGAATATGCTAAAATGGGATGCAAGTCAGTGATCATTATCCAGGCCTGACAAACAATAATAATTCCTAATAATGACTAATAAAGATTATTAATAACCCTTGCATTTGCAGGAATATGTACCATTTACTAACCTAATGTCTTCAGACATTACCTCATTTAATTCTGTCTCAGCGGGACAGATGCAATTATCCCTGTGTTCCATCAGGCATGGAGGTCTGCATTGGGGAAGCTCTGGGTCTATATGTCCCCTTCTCTAAATCGTTGCTTGGGCCTTTCCTCCACACTAATCTGATGACAGAGTTGAAGTACATCAGCTATGAAGGTGATTGCTCTGTCTCCTGACACATGTCAATAGAGGCAAAAGCTCCGGATTGCTGTTCTATCTCCGCCAACCCCATCATCTGCAGTGTGACCTTGGGCAAGTCACTTCCACTCTGTGGATGATCTTCAATGCTTCCTCCAGCTCTAAATATCTTTGATTTATGCCAAATGCCTTGCTGAGGTAATTGAATTTTCAGGGTGGTGTGTCATAACTCATTCTTAAAAGTTTGAAACACAAGTTCATGGACAACATTTAAAGAATTGGGGTCTTGAACAACTCTATAAATCACCTGTTCCAAAAAGCATATTAGTCATACCCTTGAGATGACTGTTCAGGGAAGATGTGCAGAAAGTAGTCTGGCTTAGCTCTGATTCTGGCTCAGTCTGTGTGTCCTCTTGTAGGGGATCTTGCACTTCCTTTGCTCCAAAGGGCTGCATGGCCCTGCTCTGGCCTCCAACCCCAGGTCTAGCGTGGCTCCCACCCTACTGCACTGTATGTGTGTTGGAATTACTCTACCTTCTCAGGGAAGTGTTGCTCATCCAGCAGCCCCTGAGGCCAGCGCAGAACTTGGAATAGGGTGTGTACTTGACCGATGTCTGTGATATGGATAAATGAGTGGCAGGCCTTGGCTCGCTGGCTTGGCTTGCCCTGCTGTTTAAGACTTTGTTTCTTTAGATTCTAGGTTTTGGAGTTGAAGGCTTCTACGATCTTAGCAGTGTAGAACTATATAATTAAGGGAAATGATAAAGTCTTAGGAAAACAAATGGAGGCAGGGTGTGGGTTGGATCTCTGAGCTATGGAGACAGACACTCTGGGTGTGAATCTGGGTTCGATCCGTGCAGCAGATGCTGCAGGGCTCCCTCACGACCCTCTTATGGTTCAGTGCAATCTCCTTCCGCTGCCAGGATCAGCATCTCTGCATCCAAGGAATGTCCCCTCCTGGAACTTTTGAAAGCTGCTGTGTTGTGCTGGGTAGAACGGAAGGGTCATGGAATGAGTACCCTCCTCCTGCTCCTGGCCACCCTCAATCAGCCTCTTTTGGGACTTCTATTACATTGAACCCTGTGGAATTGCCATTTCTGAAGGTGAAAGTTAAGTGGCGATTTCGCTCAGTTCAATCTAACATAAATACTGCAGCTCCCTTGTCCTTCCTCAGTTGTGCTCATTTGATGGTGGGTGGTCCCTCCACTTCCCAGAGTGTCCCCGTTGGATTGGTCCCGTCACCATGTGTAACCAGCTTAATAGCACGTCTTTCACAGCCTGTGCTTCTTTCTCCATGCCACTTTTCTGCTTCCCCTCTGACATGGTCTACGATCACCTCCAAATCAACCGTTTGTGTGTGAATTTTTGCCTCGAGATCTGGGGCACCCAGAGTTTCCCGTGTGTAGGGCGTCCTCATTGTCAAAATCAAGGGAGGACATGCACAGAAAGCACTGGATGCACAGCAAGTGCAGATGTGCATCTGCTGTTACTGCTAGCAAGGTCAATGTGATTCTGTTAAAGATGTGGTGGCCGAAGGTGTGAGAAGGCCCCCTTCAAGGGTTTGCATCGTTGCTCAGGTCTGGACGAGCACAGGGTCCGTGGTGTCAGAGGTGAGCAGAGCACCTGCTTGCTCCTTCTTCTTTCTCCTTGAGAGTCACATGGTAGGATGTGGTGGTGTAACTAGTTGTGATTCCCCCCTGAGCACACATGCAGAAGTGCGGCCAAGGGCCTACACAAGCCTGAGTGCAGAAATGGGCTGTCCAGTAGGGGCACCAGCACAGAGGAGGGCCCGGCTACTCAAATTCCTGACCAGAGAAAGCACCGGGCAGAGGGGGATGGTCAGGAGCAAGGACTGTTTGCTGTAGAACTCTCCCCAGGCTGGGCTGCTGTCATCCAAAGCGCAGGATTCTTGCGTGGAACCCTTGTCAAAATGTCAGCTCAACACAGACAGAAGGAAGAGACGGATGAGTGTTTTGGACCCATCTCGGATTCAGCACAATTTGGAATCAAGGTTATAATGGACAGATGTTTCATTGCTCACCACTCGGAAGTTCTGGATCTACATCAGAGGTTAATTCTCTCTCCTTGCTTCCACCAAGTTGTGGTGTAAGTGGGCCAGATGGAAAAGGGACATGGTGACATAGAATGACTTCACATGAAACTCATTTTAAAGGAGACTGCCTTGCTCTGTTGGATGGTATTCAGGGAAAATTCTGGGAGGTTCTGGCTCTGGCTGTGCCATGAATGTGGTGGGAAATCTCCTGCCCAAAGACAGTTTCCTCCTCTTCGGGTAGAATTTCTAGTGGGTCCCTGAGGCTACCCTGCAGCCATCTGTTGGGAAAGACAACTCAGGCTGGTAGGAACCAAATCCATCCCAACACCACCTTTTCTACCTCTTCTTTTTTTCCTGAGCAACAGCCAGAGCCAACATCCAAATTCTAGGGAAATTTGTACAACTTTGGGTCAGGTCTCAGCCAGTGTCTAAGAGGCAGCATTTTCCAATGTTTGTTCTAGAGGATGTCAGCTTTGTGGGTTATTATTAGTTATTCGTCATTAAAATCATTAAAAAGGTTCTGTAGAGATAAGTTAGCATGCCAGTTAGAAAAGAAATGCTAATGCATTTTAGGTCAATTAAATAGAACTGATGTCAATTTACTAAGCATTTATTGTATCAAAGCCTTAAGCTAGGCATGTAGATGCAGGAAGGAGTGATATAAGAGCCCCATACAAAGAGGCTCTACCTCTTTGGGGATACAGACTGGCAATCTCATTATTACCATTCATGTGCTACGAGTAGGGGCAAAAATGCCCATGGGGCATGAGGCTAGCATGGAGGTAAGAGTGACACTGGATTGGAGTGGGGGCTAAGGGTTACATGGATTTCAGCTCTTTTAGGGTTGGATACATTTTCTTGTGGCAGAATGACTTTTTTGGACCAGACTTTCCTTATAAGTATTGCAAGCAAAAGGTCTTGAAGTGACAACAATATGGCATTTGACAACTGTAGGTGGATAGTTCCTGAGAGCAGGTGTATATGTATTTATATCTGATATAGCCCCATAGCCACATCCTCCGCGTCTATTAATATGAAAAACAGAGACTGGAGAATGTGGCTCCACTGACCCTTTGGAAACACTGTGATCAAATGTAGACAGCTGCTCAGATTGTTTGAGTCACCAAGGAGAAGATGCTATAGAAATGTGGCAGCTGGGAGACAGCCAGGCAGATAGAGGTGACAAGCATGGGAGATGCTGACAGTGATGGGAACTCTCCACTTGGGTGCTGTGAAACTGGCTGGATTTATAAAGCATACCCACTTTGTAAGTGACTTTTACGTTTGAGCGTGCGTGCACATCAGTGGCGAGCTTATTGAAGCCTGAGGGTCTGCTTTTCAAACCACCTCGAAAGGTGCTGTGGATACTGCTTGTCTTCAGAGCATAATAAAAGAAACAAAGCTCTAGAGTAGGGGTTGAAAAAATGAAGACCTCTGCTCTTGCCACTTACTTTTGTAAATTCAGTTTTACTTGAATAGAGTCCATTTGTTTATGATCATCTATAGCTACTTCATACTGCATGACACATTTGAGTACTTATGACAGATACTGCATGGCCCGTAAAGCCCAAAGTATTTACCATCCAGCCCTTTAAGGAAAAGGTTTGCTGACTTCTCATCTAGAGTAGCGGTTCTTGAAATTGGCTGTGTGTTAGGATTATTGGGAAAGTTTCTAAAAATCCCAATGTGTAGGATGCATTCAGAAAAATTGAATCAGAATTTCTGGAGGAGGGCTCTAGGCATCGGTACTTTTTAAGATCACCAGTTAATTATGATATGCAGTTAACATTAAGATGCAGTGTTATAATCAGGCATGGTGGCCCACACCTGTAATCCCAGTATCTTGGGAGGCTGAAGCAGGAGGATTGCAAATTCAAAGTAAGCCTCAGCAATTTAGTGAGGTCCTAAGCAACTTAGTGAGACCCTGTCTCAGAATAAAATATAAAAAGTGTTGGGGATGTGGGTCAGTGGTTAGGTGCCCCTGCATTCAATCCTTGGCACACACACAAAAAAGTTAAAGATGTAGTGTTGTACAGGATGTCATGACTGAATTGTACTATGCCTGCAATTCAGCAACATCTCACTAGGAGGCAGTGTCAATAGAATATGCACAAATGGCAGACCCATCCTCCTGAGTCGTGGAGAACTGGGTTACTGACATTGGCATTAGGCACCAGGGTCTCCTAGCATATTTAAAGATACTGCACATAGACAATCAGCTAACGTAAGCCACTGACCCCATTCAGCTACAGCAAAACAATAAAGCCATGGGCCTCAAAACTTGGCACTATCCTTCTTAGACCTCTCATAACTAACTGTCTAATAGAAATTGCTTTATGCCTGACTTTGTCTTTTCTAGTCTTGGCTGTTCTCAGATGGATTTTGCCACTGGGTTCTCCATCAGAATTTCCATTCTATCTGGGGCGTACACTATGGCTTAAACGAAATGGATTCTAAGTGTAACTAGCATCTGTGTGGCTCTGAACTGCTAGGAAGGGCTTCACATCTGTTATATCATTTGCTCCCTTGTAGTACCCTGAGAACTGAATCTGTAGCTATGGAAGTGGAGGTTCATAGAGTGGAAGCGACATTTTCTAGGACAAGTAAGTAGCAGAGGTGGGACTCTTATTTAAATCTGTGCAGGAGCCAGTGATGGCAATAGTTAACTTCTGCCCATTTTTAGGAAAAGCTCATTGTTCCCACATCATAAAGCTCCTCTCACTGCTTCCCCACTGCCCTCCAGGCTGCAGCTCAGTCTCTCCTCCCTCACTTCCTGTGTCTCTCTTCCAGCTCCTTTCAAATGAATGAAAGAATTTACAGCTTCTTTATAAATACTCTGCAGGTTTCAATCCCGCCTTTCTATAGATTCAAACAAAGTCCCCAAAGGGGCTTGGTTCCCTCTTCTTTTTCCTTTCTGTTCGATATGTTTGAGCCGTTTAAAACCTAACACATCAGAACTGTTTCCAAACGCAGGTGCCCAGTAATTGACTCACAGACGTGAGTTTGAGCACTGCTGCTATGGTGCTGTAACTTGAGACCACGGCAGGTCATGGGAAAGACAAATAACCTCCAACTTGAATTCAATTTCATTTCCTCGGCCCCAGTGAAACTTTTTCCACCTGTCAGCCTCTCCCTCTCTCCTTGGGAACAAAGGACCAGCCTCCTTGAATCTGACCTGGGTGGGCTGCAGGGTTTGGGAGGTGCTGAAAGATGGATGCTGGGCCACTTCGGACTGGCCCTTTGCCCTAGGACGTGGCCGTTGATTGGATTCTAGCAATCCAATTGGTTTTCTGTCTTAAAACCCTTACCTTTCACTTTAGGGAATGAAGTGTCCAAACCACAGAGGCGAAAGGAGAGAAGACCAGACGCTTATAGGTGAATTGGTGCTTCATTCCCTACCTCATACTATCCGGGAATCAATTGCTAATGTGCTTCTCTGAACAGGGAAAATGCTAAACAAAGCAAGCTGTGATTAAATGTCCAATGGGAAACGTCAGCTTTAGGATAGACAATAAATATAAGTGAAGAATGTTCGATGTTTATCAACCTTCTCAGATTTACTGCACCCAGGAGGGCTGATGAAACAGGGAAGAATGGAGATTCTGACAACCCTTCCTGAATTTCCTGGGACAGAGCTAATTTTATGTCATTTTAGTCTTTTAAATAATGCTGGTTCATTAGGTGTACAATGAATCTTGATTTCATATTTGTATCTGTTGTAGTCTTTAGAGATTGATGTACCCCAAATCGTAAAGAAACAGAATATTTGTTAGATGTGGGTTGTGGGGAAAAGTGGGTAATTAGAGAGCTCCAGCGGGCTGAAGCTGGTTGAATTTGTCAGGGGGGCTTTGTCACAAATCATGGACACTACACTTGAAATGGTTTAAGGAAAAAATAGAATTTATTGAAAGACTATTAGGATAGCTCATAGAATTTAAAGGACAAGATAAGAAACCAGGCCATGACAAATCAGGGACCAGGGCAAGTCCATGGAGCCTAGGGATGGGATTAGGTCCTTAGACACCACAAGGAGTGTCATTCCACTTCTCACCCCTGTCTTCGGCCTCTTTTGCTCCTTGTGAATTCTTTATCTGCAGAGCTGCCTGCAGCTCTAAGACTCACATCTCCAAACTTTACCAGTGAGAGGAGAAGGAAATCCTTTCTCTAGTATCAGGTAAAGTCATCAGGAAAGGACTTTGGTCAGACTTGGGTCACAAGTCTTAGTCCTGGACCAATCCCTGTGGTTAGGGAGCCAGGGCAGAACTGTAGGGAAGGGAGGCTCCCTAAACAATCATAGGCACTGGCGTGGTCTTGGACACAGTCATTCAGAGGCAACCCGTCCTAACATGTTGTGAGTTAGGAAGAAAATACAGAAGGCTGTAGGGGTCACTTGTTAAAGACTTATATGATTCAGACCTTTAAATAGATCTTAACCTACTGATTTCAGGCCACTGATGTAAGTGCAGTATTGAAATCCCCATTTTACTTATGAGAAACAAAGGTTTGGAGAGGTTAAATAACTGGCTCAGAGTCACACCACTGGTAAGAGAAGGAGCTGGCATCAGAGTGCATGCTGAGCCTGACTTCAGAGCCGGTGTTCCTGTCCACTAGGCTCTGCGGTGACTCACCTGCCTCCAGGATCTTCGTTGCAATCTTTCCAAAACACAAATTGCTTATAGCATCCCCTTGCTTAAACTCTTAGTGGTCTCCCCATTGTGCTTTAGGGTGAAGTTCAAATTCTTTGTCCTGGCTAACAGAACCTTCCTGCCATTTCTCCCTGGCTAGTCTTCCCTTCTCCCCCAGAGCTCTCATCCCCTACCATTCCCTGGTGCTTTGTTTGGTTAATGACCCCATTACATTTTACTGTGGATATTTACCTAGTAGTTGTCTCTTCTAGGCAGTAAGGGTGGAAATACAGCGTTATCCTTAAGCATGCTCCTGTTCTTTTGTTTTCACGAAGACCAACATTCAGTTAACAAGCAGTGATCAAACCTTCATTGCCGAATCCTCTCACCTACCATGGGTACAGCTCACCATCCAGTACTCTTTCATTTCCACCCAATTTAATATGTTTGTGCAACTATAACAAAATACCTGAGACAGAGTAATACATAAGGAACACAAATTTGTTTCTCACAGTGCTAGAGGCTGGGAGATCAAGGCACCGGCAGGTTCAGTGTCTGGTGAGGGCCTGGTCTCTGTTTCCAAGATGGCACCTTGTTGCTGCATCCTCTGGAGGGTACGAAAGCCATGTCCTCATGTCCTGATAGGATGAATGTTGTACTGTCCTCTTGTCCCTTTATGCTCCTTGCCTTGCCCTATTTTCCCCTGCCCTTCCTTGTCCCTGCTTTCCTATTAACTTTCATCATCAATTAGATATTGAAGGCTTGCTCTTCTTTTAAGAGAGGCTGCATTGGTCTTGGGAGGGTCATCATTCCTGAGGGGCAGAGGAGTCTGCTTGTGACAGACCAGCAGATGTTTCAGTAGACAGACGGGGAAGCCCCAGTGTGTCTCAGAGCTGTCATGGTAAAGTTCTAGAAAGTGAATAACTTCTTAGAAGCTTCTTATGGATTGTCCTGGCCCTCAACCATCTCTCCCAGGTCTGGGGTTTATTTGCTCCTCAAAATGGAATTGTTGGTCAGGATGCCCACAGAGTCTGAGCCCTGTTGCATTTGATGGACATCAATTGTCCTTATCATCCCTGAACGAATGATACCTGACCTACCCACAAACCAATTCAAGGAACAGGCTGGAGAGGGCCTGCCCATGAGGCCTAGAGAGGAGAGGACGTCTGTGGATCAGACAGAGAAGGCGAGACTGAGGGGTGGATTGGGGCAGCACATCTGGAGGTAGACATGATGAGGTAGCTGGTGAGACCTACCAGAGGTGGCTTTTTCCCTGTCTCAGAAAGAGCACTGGGTTTAGAGTCAGCAGGCCTGAGTTTCTTTCTTAGCTCTGTCATTTACTCAATGTGAGGCCACAGGCAAGACCTTTGTTTTATCTACTCTAATAAATGGCCATCTGGACCTAAATTCAATTCTGGTCTCTGATGGTTAATTTTTATGGATTAGCCTGATTATGTCATAAGCTATTCACATATTTGATTAAACATTATTCCTGGTGTGTCTTTGAGGGTGTTTCTGGATATTAACAGGAAGCAGATTGTCTGTCCCAATGTGTGTGGGCCTTACCCAATTCATTGGAAACTTGAATGGAACAAAAAGTCAGAATAAGGGAGAATTATCTGTCTCTGTCTGACTTTTTCCAGCCGGGACATCCTCCTTCTCCTGCCTTTGAACTTGAATTCTGACTGTGACTATGATTGGCTGTCCTGGCCTCCAGCCTGCCAACTATAGATTTTTGGGTTCTCAGCCTCCATATGAACCAATTCCTTAGAATTAACCTCTTCTCTCTCCCCCTGCATATATGCATATATATCCTAATATATATATAAAATAATTACATAAAAATCTCTTTAATTGTGTAATGATAAATATTGAGAGAGAGAGAGAGAGAGAGTGTGTGTGTGTATGTGTGTGTATTCTGTTGGTTCCATTTCTCTGAAGAACACTCTCTTATACACAATGCCTTCAAAGCACTAGAAATTTTATAGTTTATTTATGATCTATTTAATGCTGACCTCCTTAGAGGAAGTACTTATTAGAGACCTGCACAAAGGAGATGTTCAATACATTTTTCTTGATTGAATGAATGAAAAAAGCAGGCATTAGAAAACATTAGAACAATTTCTTCTCAATGAGGTATAATGTGTAATGTCAAAAGGGTGTGGGCTTTGGACTCCCACAGATCTGGGTTCATGTCACATCACCCTTAGCTGAGGATTGGCCATTTGTAAAATGCAATCAGAATTCTCTTTCCAAGGTTTTTGTGATGACTGAGGAGCACAACACTGCCAGTACCCAGAACACAGGTGTGCAATAATTGGTGGAAGAGGCTTTGAAGAGCCAAGGGGTCATGGGCTTGACTTTTGGATGGGTTCCCGTACATCCCGGGAAGATGATTCTGTCAAGAACTGGAGTTCCTCTTCTGCTAATGCACATTGAAATGCTTAGTATGCGACATGTGCTAGTGCTTTAGGTTTTTGAGACTTGCAACAGAGAGGTAGTTTGATTTTTTCCACAATTTTTATTGGTGCATTATGGTTGTACATAATGGGATTTGTTGTTATGTACTCATACATGCACACAATATAACAACATAATTTGGCCAATATCCTTCCCCAGTATTTCTCCTTTCCCTCCTTTCCACCCTTCCCATGGTCCCTTTCTTTCCTACTGTGATTCATTAGTACTGTTATGAAGTATGTGTGTGTGTGTGTGTGTGTGTGTGTGTGTGTAAGAAAGAGAGAGAGAGAGAGAGAGAGAGAGAGAGAAACAGAAAGAATACTATGGGTTTACTGAACTCAGAAAAACACAAATTTGATAGTACACCATCCTATTGAGTTTTTCTATTGGGTAAGAGAGGTGGGGTGGAGTCACTTACCTGCTCTGGGTTTCAGTTTCCACCCCCATTGCATATAGGTGACACCTCCTCCTTGTGGTGGACATGCACTGTCCCATTTTCATTCTAGGAACGATGGGTTACCCCAGCTGGAGTGAGTGCTGTTTTTGGATTGTCTCCAGCAATCATCCTCTTCCATGATGTCCCTAGGGGCAGAGCTGTCTCACCAAAGGTCACATCCTTCTTGGATGATCAGATCCATTGACTGCTGAAGGTGGGGCTTAAAGATCTGCCATTTTGATTGACATGGGAGAACTGAGATAGGCAAGGAGCCATGGTCTGAATGTTTGTGTTTATCAAAAATTCATGGGCTGAAATCCTAACACCCAAAGCAATGGTACTAGGAAGTAGGTGCCTTTTGGAGATGATGGGTCATGAGGGTGGAGCTTTGTAAGTGGGATTAGTGTTGTTACAAAAGAGTCCTGAGGGAGCTTGTTTGCCCCTTTTCTGTCATGTGAGTTGTGGAAGATGCCCTTCACAGACATTGAATCTGTTGGCAACTTTATCTTCGACTTCCCAGCTTCCTGAACTCTGAGAAATGACTCTGTCATTTATAAGCTAATTGGTCTATAGTGTTTTGTTGTAGCAGCCTGGATGGACTGAGACACAGGGAAAGGACTCAGTGCCTGTCAAGGTGTGTGGAAAGCAGGTGGTGGTGGGATCTGTAGGGAATCAGCATCTCAGGAGAGACCAGGATCAAGACCTCTTCCACTGTAACTGCCACTTGGAAGCCGCCCAGGAACTCTATCCCTTCTTCTCCAACTTCACTGCCTTTCCTCAGGCTGTCCCACCTCCTGCCTAGGCAGCTACATGAGTCTTTATTCCTCTCTCCTTCCTAGTCCACACCTTCCCATTCAAGCTCTGAACATGGTCCAAGGGCCTTCTTGAGCCACGCTAGCCTCCCACTTGAACCTTTTCCCATGACACTTCAAGGGTCCAGCCACTGTGCATTGCTCATGCTGTTCCTATGTCCAACAATCTCTCCTCACGTTGCCTCCCTGGCTGAATCCTACTTAAACAATATGGGAGAACTCAGACCATTTTTGGGCGTGAAGTATAGCTCCCCTCTCTGCTTCTGCGGGCTCTCTGCACACCTTTATTACCCTGTTACTCTCTGTTATGATTTTGTTTAATTGTCCAGCTCCTCTGTTAGGCTGTGGTTCTCTACAGCCAGCAACTCCAGCAGCCTCATCCTGATATCACGGTAGCTGGTCCATGATGGACACCTAGTGTACATTTGTGAAAAGTAATGGAATGGCCTTGAACTTTTTCGTATTCACATTTTCTTTTCACCTAGGCCTTAAACACCTAGAGGGAAAACGTGATTGATTTCAGATTATTTTTATAATCACTGTTGCTTTCTGACTCTCCCATGTCCCCTAATGTTGTCTGGGCATGTTATCGTGTGTGATAAGTAGCTTTTGGATAAGAGAATGGATGACATTCATTCTTCTAACTCCAGAGCTCACTTCAGTGTCTTCTGTCTCGTGGATATCCTGTCAGAGAATATTTTTATCATCCTGTCATGCTTAAAAAGCCAGGTCCTTGATCCAGGTCATTTCTAAGTCAAAAGTGATATAGTCTCCAGATCCCTGTGCTCAGAGAAAATCCCTGGAAGAGCTTCTTGCTTCAGGAGACGTGACATGTGCTTTTGCAGCACTTCTCACACACCTGTGGGGTGACGAAAGGTAATTTAACACCTGTCCAGGCCTCCCTTGTGGATCTGCAAGTGGGTTAATGGGATGTAGAGTGCGGTGTGAAGAGAAGAGTCGCAGCCCACCAGTGTTACCGGGTATGAGCACCTCCGGCAACAGGCCCTGCCCCTTCCTTGGTTCCTATTCACAGGGGCAGCTCCTGCTGGTCTGCATCCTAAGCCAGTCTTCTCTGGTAATGATGCGGCTTCTCCGTGGTTCTCTGTGGGCTCCATTATGTAGTGGAGTGCTTGAGGGCATGGTGGTGGGCAGTTACTTATTGGATCTGTCTTTCGTGATCGCTAGAATCCAAGATGCATTTGTCCCTGAGGTCTCCCAGATGTGGGTATCTATTATGCAATTGTACCCAAGATTCTATAAAGCTTATAAGCAAAACTATTCACTGAGAAAGACGACCAAAAGCATGAAATGAAATGTATTGAATTTACCAAACAGTTACTTTAATGATTACTATTCTTTCAAGGAAAATAATATACAGCCTGGCTATGATTTAACATCTTGTCTCTTCCCTTTTGGGAACTGGCAAAATCCCCGAGCCAATCAGATAGGATGTATTGTATTTCAGCACTGGGGATGGAGACCTAGAAATATAGGACAGTGAAGTGTCATCTCATGCTCAGTAAACTATTATACATTCTATAGCAGAGCGAAAGAGATGGGAGAGGAGGGTTATTTGCCTGGTCTACCTGCCATTCATTTTCAGTGAGTGCATTTCCAGGCAGGAGTGAGAGGTGGCCTTGATGCAGCTCTGCCATTGACATTGTCTTCGTACTTGTGCTTTCTTAGAGCTTGGATCCTGGGGACTACAGAGGTATACCTCTTACACGCGGTCCTTTTGTTGTTTATTGCCCACTGAATCTGTTATACACAATAATATCTTTTGTGGAACAGGAGTGTGTGTACCAAATGGGGCAAACTGTCATTTATGAACAATTGAAAGGATCCTTAGGGGGCAATTTTGACAGATTTTATTTACCTTATGTGTTGAACCGGAGACCCCAGTCTCTGGGTTGGATGCAACTCCACTGAAATGTTAACAGTAATGATGAGGACAGCATAAACACAACGATGGCCACCATTCCCTGCTAATCCACTCTGCTCAGCTGCAGTGACAGGTGCCTTCCATGCACTGGCTTTGTTTCCTCTTCACCACGGTTCTCCGTATGAGACATTAGGATGTTTTTTGCAATTTTTAAAACTGAGGTTCAGAGAGTCTACTTTGGTAACTCTTTCACACCTGAACACTCCTGCAGCTGCCACTCTCATCAAGACAGTCAACAGTCCCATCCCTTCCGTAAGTTCTCCTGTGTCCCTGCCCACCTAGTCCCTGTCTCGTGATCTAGGACTTCATATAGATGGAATAATATAATAGGCGCTTTTTAGGGTCTATTTTCTTTCCCTCCACAGAACATTGTTGACATTCACCTACTTTGCCATGTTTATCAAGAGTTCATTTTTATTTCCATGGAATATTCCATAATATGAACATATAATAGTCTGTCTATGTGTATCAGATAGGGTTATTTCCAGTTTAGAGATGAACAAAAAAAAAAAAAAAAATGGAGACTTGGAGGTGGCCAAGCAGGTCACATGAAGTTACATAGCTGGCAAGTGGCATGGTGTGGATTTGAATCATAATCTCTCATATTCCAAAGGCTCTTAGCCACTGCCTCTGTGTGTGAGTGTGTGCATGTATGTGTGTGTGCGGCGCGTGCGTGTGCACCCATGGGGGCAGATCACAGTAGCTCAAGTCTTCTGGTGCTGGAGAAATCTGCCAGGGAGCAGATGCAGGTCTGCAGACTGAACACAAGCTGGACACACTGGGGTGAATAAATGTTACCTGTGCCCCCAGTGCCTCACGCTGCCCTTTCCTGCCTGCTTCTAGCAAGAGGATTAAACCTCGGAATCCAGGCACTCCCCAGGATAGGTGTCTAGGCCGTGGCTAAAGCTGGAGTCTCCGTTGCTTTACTCTCAGTCTTGATTCTTGAATTTATCAGAAGAGTTAGTGCTTTGATGTTCCAATCGTGCCTTTGATCAAAAGCTTGCGGACTCCGCCGCGTCTCTTAGAACAAGACAGTAGTTCTATTGTGCTGGCGTGTGTTATAACATTTTGGACAGCAGAAATGACATTTACATGAAACAGCCATCTTTGGAATGCATGAGATAAGACAATTTCAACAGCTCCTCGAAGAAGAGTCCCCAGCGTTGACTTTAAATCAAACAGAAGTAATAGCATGTCATCGTGGCTTCCCCTTCTCTACCTGGTGTTAATTAAAATCCTGATAAGAGAACTCAGTCAGCATCCACATGAGGAAGACCAAAGCACAGCTTAAAATGTTCAGATGAAAGTACAGTTAATCAGAATTAAAACAAAAATACCCCCTACATGGTCTCCATTCTCATTTGGCTGCTGTTGGACGAGATTAATATGTGAAGGTAATTTCCATGGACCCCCCTGTTGTACTTCCCCAACTGAACTGTTTGAAATAATTGAACAATTACTTTGTGCAATGTTATCAAAGTTTATTAAATTGTTCCCATCAGCTCCGTCCAATTACCAAATTTGGCTGATTTGCATACTGCAAATCAGAGTGGTAAAGAGGGAGAGTAGAGCCTAGTTATTTTTGAGCAGAGGGAAGTTGTAAAGGTCATTTGGTTTGAATTTGTTCCTTCTAGGAAGCTGAGGCTCACAAGGGTGAAATGACCTCTCCAAGGTACACAAGAGGCACAGACGGTGCACGACTGTACTCCATGCTTGTGAGGCCCCTATCTGATTGCAGGACTTCTTAAAGGGCAGTCCCCATGTCATCCCCCACAAAGTGGGAGTGCGTATGCACATTCCTGAATGTCTCAATTAGTTCCAATCTAGATGTGACATTGCATATACGTTTAAAATGTAAATCCATTCTGACAGGACAGGAAGTAATAAAGGCAGGAAATTCCATTTCAGTTTAGTAGCTCAAGGGGCTTGAATTTGTTGAAACAGCAGCCTGAAAGGCTCTAAATGAAGTGTTGTTCTTTCTTTGGGTACAAAAAACTAACTTTAAACACTTTACAACTCCATCCTTCTCTCTGAATCCTTCTCTTAGATCTCACTTGGACCTGGCTTTTATTTTTAAGCTTGTTTATTTATTTATTTAAGTTTAAGCAGCCTAGCCACAGAGTACCTGATTGTTCTTTTTTTTAAAATTTATTTTTATTAGTGCATTATAGTTTTACATAGTGTTGGGATTAGTTATCACATATTCCTAGATGCACACAATTCAGCAATACAATTTGTTCAGTATCCGCCCCCCCAATATCCCTCTACCTCCCTCCTCCCGTCCCCTGATCCTTTGCCTTTCTTCTGAGTCCTATATTGTTCTTAAAAACCTCAAATATAGTGACATAATTCTTATACTTATGAAGAACATTTTTTACATATATGGCTATAGAATATACAGTGACATTTATAACTGCTTGGAATGCACCTTGCTTTATCTCAGTTCCAACATTTCCCCTTCTCCTCTCTTCCTGTCATCCCTTCTTATTCTTCAAAACATTTGACAATAGGATTAAACATTTACATTTTTGTACAGGTATGCAGCATAGCTTGTTCAAATACCTTATGAAGTATCTTACGCCTGTATCTCATAAATATAATATTTTGCTTTTTGTTCTATGGATCTAATACAGGAGTTTGTCTACTTTACTTCCGAGCCTTGGTTTAGGTCCAGCCTCCACAAATGAGGGAAACCATTTGGCTCTTGACTGTCTGTGCTTGACTAATTTGGCTTAGCATGATTTCTTCCAGTGCCATCCATTTACCTTCAATAGATGCAATATCATTGTTTCTAATAGCTGAGTAGAACTCCATTGTGTGTATATATATACATACATGTATATATACATACCAGAGCTTTCAGATCCATTCTTCCAGTGAGGGACATCTGGGTTGATTCCATTGATTTTAAGCTTTTTTAAAAATGGAAATTTACCAACACACCTAAGAGAGGGAATCACAGGTGCACCTCTACACAGAGCCACCGTGTAGTTCAACCACGCCCAGCATTCAACTTGTCACGTTCTGTCTGTCCTCTCAAGTTTTCTACTCATTGGCTTTGTGATATTTTGTTCACGATTTCTTCAGTATGGATCTTGCTGGTTTTTTAAGATCATTATATTTTATGTTAAAGATATGCGTGTTATAGAAAACTTTTAAATAATGAAACATTCTTAAACCATTAAAATGACATTTTTGACATCCCATGTCAAAATAAGAAAACTATCTACAGGAAAAGAAAACACCAACAGAACATAGTAGTGTGCTCCCATTCTGGAACACACACAGGGAATCTAAAAGGGTGAGCCTCAGACTGTAGTTTCTTTTTATTCTTCTTGCTTACCCTTTGTAAAAAATTATTTTTCCCAAGAAATTTGCATCTTTTGTGTTGTACAAAGAATGTGGGGGTTTAAAACCATCTGGAAAAACTGGGTGAGAGTGGAAAAGGGATACTTCTACTATTAACGATTGTAGGAAGATACAACAAAGAAGAAATAGCCCCTGGCAGGTGGCAGGGACGGGATCTGCTTAACCAACCTTGGTGATGGCAGGGGTGAGTGGGATTTAATTGTTTTGATTCAACCAATGCTTAGGAGCTCACTCTGAGTCAGGCCATGTACTGCTCTCTGGGATTACAGTCATATGAGTAGACAGAAAGCAAGAACTTGAGATTCTTGCTCCTTCAAGGGTGGTCCGTGGACCAGCACACCTTGGGAAGACGCCAGAAGTCCAGCTGCTCAGGCCCCACCCCAGACTTACTGAGTCCTAGGATGCTTGTAATTAAGACCCCCAGCCCCCACTGTTAGTCTAAGGAGCTCTGGGTGGCTGGGCCATTCTTGACTCTGCCTCATTGGCTTTTCTTCCTCAGCCTTGCTGGGCCCCCATCTGAGGAAGGGATAGTGGAAATGTCAGGGGTATAAACTGCCATGTAAAGTGGGCTCCTTTATTGACCTTTGATGTCTCCTTGCTCCAGCCACAGCCTTTCCTGACTCCCCACCATCAGGAAGTGTCCTCAGACACCTTGGCCGAGTATTCAAGGTCCTGGACAGATAAAGCTTCTGTGTAATTGATCTTTTTATTCTCAACATCATCTTCTTCTCAACTCTGTACTCCTGTCCCTGCCATAAAGGAAAAAGCTGATTCCCATTATCCCTTTCTTTAAAGCCCAAACTCTGTGTCATCTCCTCCAGGAAGCTAGAGACAGAGAAGCCAGGGGGACAAGATTATACAAAAGACATGGTCCCAGTTGATGGGCATGGAGAATCACCAGAAGTCACTCCACCAGGCTGCCAACTCCTTACTCACTGTTTCTACATCTACAGACCCAGGCCCTCATCCAAATGCACTGCCTCCGGCCTTTATCAGAGTATCCCCACCCTGCTGAGAAGCTCAGCCTAATAGCTACCCTACTAAAAAGCCTAGTTTCACCAGAAAAAACCTGTCTTTGTCCTCCCTCACCAATTCAGCCCATAAAAGACCACCTATCCAAAAGCCAGGCTGCCATTTTCCTCCTGGAAAGTGTGTGCCTGCAACTCGCAATAAATCTCCTCGATCTGGTGAGGTCTGGTTCCTTTCTGCGCCTCGTACCCTCTTTTCCAGCCTCTTTTCCTTTCAGTTGGTGCCAAAAGACCAGGACAGGAAAGTGGGGCTCTTAGGCTCCCTCCCGTTCTCTTCCCACCACTTCTACTTTATTCTTCATCTATCCATCTTTACTTCCTTTCATACAAGACTTCAGATTCAGAGCACCCTCCAAGTTTGCTACAGCTAAACGGCGGCCGGAAAGCGACCGGAAAGTGACCCGAAATCAACCCCCTCCCAGGGCGAGATTCGTGCAGCCTCATTGCTACGCGAATGGAGCGAGAGCTTTTCTGAGCTCTTTACTGGTGTCTCTGGAAGCCCCATTCTTGGCTTTACTTTTGCTGCTCTCCAGACCTCCAGATCATAGATCCATTCTCCATTTGGTTCCTGCGTGCAACGCCGGTCATCCTAATCAACTTGCCGGAGAGGTAAGACTCCAAGTTTCTTGCAGAGGTACCCTGCTAAAAACTCCCACGGGACCCCGAGGGTCCTCCTCATCTTGGGATCGGAGTTGGAGATGCCCACTCCTTCCAGGTGCACTCCAGGTGGCAAGGAGCAAATAGTGGACGCTTTATTTTCTCCTGTCACCTCTGTCACACCTCTCCATTGGTTGTCTTCTAAAAAACTTCAAAACTCTTCACTTTCAATCTGACCTCAAGCCTATGCACATTATCTGATTAAGTACCCCAATTTGGCCACAATACAAATTAGACAACCAGGCTCAATGGACCGAATTTGGAACCTTCAATCCAAGAATACTAACAGATCTTGATAACTTCCTACACCAAAATGGCAAATGGTCTGAAATTCCTTACCTCCAGGCTTTTTTCTTTCTCCACTCCTGTCCCTCTCTGTGTCAACCTTGCTCTGCTCTCCAACTCCTCCTCGAAGACACACCCCTTCCCAAAAACCTAAAAAACCACGCCCTTCTACCTTTTCCGTTACCACCTCTTTTGCTGCCCCCCAAAGTTGCAGATGACCCTCCTCCTTACTGTACCCCCAATCCTAGTAGTCCTAGCCCACTGCAATCTCCACCCTCAGCCCGTCCCCAAAACACTCACCCTCCACTTTCTCCTCTTTCCCCTCCAACTAGTACTCACCCCCTCTCCCCCTCCTTCTCTTCCTTCTACTCTAACTACCAGCTCAAAAACCTGTAACTCCCAAAAAATAGCCTCACACCATTCTCCCAGTCAAGTCTCTCTCAAAGATCCTACCCAATATGTTACCTTACCCTGATATCCTCTCACCCCCTGCACCCTCAAAGGGCTAAAACCTATAATCTCCAGCCTCCTTGAAGCCTGTCTCCTTATCCCCATCCATTCCCCAGATAGGCCTCACTCACCTTCCCACCATCCTGGAGGAATAGCCCTGATCTAATCACATGTCTCTCTCCTACCCCTCCCTACAAGCATTCCTGGAGACTGCACTAGCTGATTTAATTACCAGACATTCTCCACCATTTATTTCATTTAGGCCCAACACAGGTAATAAACTTTATGACTGACCTCTGGCTCCAAGGAACACTTTCTGACTTCTCCCCCACTCAAATCACTTTTTTTTCTCTGTCTCTTACTCCTCCTCTATTCTTTTTTGTTTTTAGAATGATAGTGAGAGAGAGAGAGAGAGAGAGAGACAGAGAGAATCAATTTTTTATTGAGTTTTTCACATGGCTTTCGTTGCTCCGACACTTAGTTGTGTACGTGGGTGCTGGGGTTTGAACCCGTGCACTTGCACATGCCAGGCAAGCGCCTTGACTGCCAAGCCACAGCTCCACCCCCTCCCCCTCTATTCTTAAAACAACAGGATGTCCCTTGGGCTCCCCATACTCATTCTAACCTTATTCTGTATAACAACCAATGGAACAACCCCCTCCTGTGACCCATGCAAGGACCACAGAGGCCACTTTACTGCCAGCACCTATGTACACAAGAGCTGCTGCTCATCAGCTTCTAGATGCACTCATGGAGGTAAAAACTATCAGCTAGGGGTCTCAAGAGGATCCAATGCAGGATTCACTTGTCCCCAACCATATGGAAAAGCCTTCTGCTGGACCATACGCACTCATTACGGTATGTCAGATGGGGGTGGTATTCAGGACAGGCACTTAATAAGATGGTTAGGACACAAGTATCTTGGATCCTAGAACACAGGGTTTTTCCCACTAGGAAGTCTCTAAGTCTCTCCCTCCAATGGAAACCTTTATCAAATGACTCTCTCCTACTTCAGCTCATCAATTCAACACACCAGTTACTCAACAGGACAAATCCAATTTTAGCCCAAGGGTGCTGGATGTGTCTGAGACCTGGCTTCTCCCAATATGTAGCCAGCCCCCTTCAGATATCCAACTTAGCCACTCTTAATTGCACACCCCCCTCTAACAACACCACTCCAAAACATACCTCAGTCCAACTTTTCCAAATAGCATCCTTATGTTTCACGAAAAGGACAGGAGTCAACAATGTAGGAGAGATCCTTGATGAACAGTGTTTACAAACCCACGAGATCTCTACCACAGGACAAGAATCATGCTGCCCACCCTCACCACAGGTGACATTTCTTTGTGGACAGAAGGTATACCACTGCTTGCCTGCCCAATGGAAGAGAATTTGCACCATGGTATTCCTTACCCCGCAAATAGACATAGTCACAAAGACCAGGAGCTACCTATCCCAGTCCCTACCGATATTAGAACAAAAAGAGCCCTCCAGTTCATCCCTCTATTAGAACCCCTTGGGATAACTGCTGGAAAAGGCACTGGGGCTGCAGGATTGGGAACCTATAACCTACTACCACAAATCCAACCAACTCATAAATGATATCCAACAGGTGGCAGAATCAATATTAACATTACAAAGTCAACTAGATTCCCTGACCTTAGAAAACCATGATGGTTTAGATCTACTGACTGCTCAAAAAGGAGGGCTGTGTTTATACCTACAGGAAGAATGCTGCTTCTATGTGAACCAGTCCGGGTTGGTCAGAGATAAAGTAAGACAACTACAAGAACAGCTGGAGGAACGGAGGAAAGAACTGGAAAATCCCATGGGAATATACATCCCAATAGGCCTCCTGGTTATTACCCCTTTTGACACCCTTACTCTTAATCATGTTAATTCTTACCATTCTCCCTTGTCTTATTAAAAATTTCCAGAAATTCCTGACAAAACAAGTCACAGCCATCTCTAGAACGCTCACACAAGAATACACTAAAGCCATGTTCCTGCTCCAGACTTTTGAGGGAAGGGCCTCTTCTTTGCCCCCATGCCAGCAGGAAGTGGCCAGATATGACATCGTTGACCCAATTCATTTTACCCCTTCAGAGTCTGGAGTGATGGACATGGAGAATCACCAGAAGTCACTGACCAGGCAGCAAACCCCTTACTCACTGTTTCGACATCTACAGACTCAGGCCCTCATGGGGATGCACTGCCTCCGGACCTTATCAGAGTATCCCCACTCTACTGAGAAACTCAGCCTAATACTACCCTACTAAAAAACCTAGCTTCACCAGAAAAAATTCCTTCTTTGTCCTCCCCCACCAATTCAGCTCATAAAAGACCACCTATCCAAAAGCCAAGCGGCCATTTTCCGCCTGGAAAGATTTATTGCAACTCGCAATAAATCTCTTTTATCTCGTGAGGTCTGGTTCCTTTCTGCACCTGGTACCCTCTTTTCCAGCCTCTTTTCCTTTCACCAGTGACCCACCTCCTCCAGCCACACCCACCTGCCTCCATCTCCCACCCAGCATAGTAGGCTTTTCAAATTATTAACCCATCAAATGGATCAGTCCATGGATTAGGTTTTAGCTGTCATAGTCTCATCACGTCACCTCTCTACATTGTCTCATGAGATTTTGGGGGACACCTCACATTCAAACCATAATAAGTGCTGTGATTCTGGCTGGAACACAGGCATCTTCTTCATCGTCACAGATTGGCTCAGAGATCTTGGAATAAAGCTGGCTACGGCTTCTCTCCTGAGGAATCGTAAGGAATTGTGGTCCTCTTTATGGCCTTCCCTAGCAGCAGAAGATGGTGCAGGCAGATTCCCACCCACCTCCCCTGTGAGCAGTCCTTCTTGGTCATCAGATCTGGTTAGCTGTTGGAAGGAAGAAGGGCCCAGGCTGGAGTTCAGCGATCTGGGTGCCTTGATTTACAGGTTGTGAGCCTATTACTTAATGTCACTCTGCCTTTCTGAGCCTTAGTTACAGCATCTATAATACCAATCTCACAGTGCTGTTCTGGAGTTAAACAGGAACATGGAGAGAAAGACCTTTCAGACTGTGAACATTCGAAAGCACAACCCACTAAAAGCGATGGCGTTGAGTGCCCAGACCACGTGTAGTTGTCGAACGTAACATTTTGTGTTCTTTATTTTATTAAAAATTGAATCTCAAGGGGAGTTCAAATGACTGGTCTCCACAATTACTTTAAATCACTACATACTTTATCCTTCGTTGGTGTATCTCAATTACCTGGGCCATTTATACTAGAAAATGACATACCGGCTATCCTTAAATATCTTTGTTCCTTTTGACTTGCAGCTTAGGATAGATTTATTATTGGCAGGGGAATATTATATGCACTAATCTGATTCCTTAAATGCATTTTCTTATAAAATTGCTCATTTTTTTTTACCACAACTTAATTAGCTTTAGGTTTATACTATGTAGATCTTTTGCAACTTTAAAAATGCCTACCCTCGTGTTTTGAACAAAAAGCATCTCAGATGTTACCCAGTCAGCTGAGTACCGTTCATACACAGCACTTAGAGAACTGCACTTATCACATCAAATAGCATTTATTTTTAAATTTTTCTCCCAGCCCTCTACCTAGCTATAAGTCACATGAAGAGAGTCTACTGGCACTGTTCATAGCCAGGGCAGAATAAGCTTATAGTAGTTATTTGTTGGAATAATATCTATTATTTTGCTTAACTAAAAGTCACTTTATACAGTTTTGAAATAAAACTTAAACTTAGCTTTTACCGGGATGGGGGTGTTGGATCAGAACCAAGCCTCCGTTGGACTCCAGCGTGTTCTCTGAGGTTTTCAAAGCGCAGTAGCAATCCTATGAAGCCTTCCAGTCTGATGTTTTGCAGAGGAAATTTGGGTCCATAACCCAGAAAGCTGATCACAGATAAGATAATCAGCATCAAAGGCACACAGATGCAGGCGGGGAAGTGTTGACAGCCTGCGAGCCACCCTGATTTAGTCACACCAGTCCCTGGTCTGGAGAGACAACGGTTGAAAAATCTAACCTGCTGTATTATTGTAGTCAGAGAGGTTGTTTTCAAAAGAGGGCTTTCAGAAACTTCTTTTAAGCTGAAAACTGGACTGAGATAAGGGCCAGGTTGGTGGGGAGGCTATGTGTAAAGAATGCATCTCGTGGTTCCTGGAGGGGTGCAGGGAGGCCCCTGAAGCTGGTAGGAAGGAGAGGCTCCGGGAGGCTGAGTGATGTCAGTCAGGGTACACTGGGAGGGTACTTTGAAGTCACAAAGAAGAGCTGCTTCACATGATGTGGAGAAGGAGAGCAGAGCCTGGCAGGACTAGCTGCCAGTTACCAGGAAGTAGGAGGAGAAGAGATGAGGAGGGAGGAGGGCTGCATCTCTGAGTCACACCCAGGAGTGTGCCGAGTGGAGAGGCAGCCTGCTGGAGGGACCAGGGCTCCTGCTGTCCAACCCTAGCCACTTCCCTCACCCTGGCCAGCCCACCATCACCTCTCCTATAGCCCAGGGCCGTAGATCCAGCACAGGCTGCCTAGTCTCTTGCTTTTTCAGGCTTTTTTTTTTTTTAATTTAAATGTTTTCCCTAAGCGATTCTATCTCCCTGAAATTTTCTTCCACACATTGTCTAAACCTGGGAAATGCTCATTTAAAAACAAAAGCCCTCTTTTGCAAATAGCCTCTCTCGCTGCAATGATATGCAGGTTGGTTCTTCTATCAGTTCTTGTAGCTGATGTTTTTTAGCTTACTATTCTATCTTCAGTCCTTCTTCCGTTCCTGGCACACGACAGTCACAATCTTTGTGAACTTATGAAAGGCGCAAAGGAGATGCTCAATGCCTCTGGTTGAACAGAGGAATGGCAGAGTGGCCGTTTGCTGAATCTCTGCTGCTAGAGGACAGAATTGGGAGAACTCTTGAGGAAAACTCACCCCCAGGATGTAGAGTCCTGGAGAGACTACTTCCTCTAGAGGGTCCAGTGAAAAGAGCAAGAAAGTAAAGAGAAGGCACAGAAAAGGAGTTGTGGGGAAAGAAGTCCAGACCTAGCCTCTAACCCCAAATATTTTTTCCTTTTTTTAATTTGATGGAAACAGAGATACAATTAAGGGGGAGACATTATCAAACCATCAATAGTCAATGTATATATACTTAGTTATCCAGGGCTAATGCCAAATCATGGGTGCCCAGCTTGGGTTTCCCCTGTTGCTGCTCCCCCAGAAGAACTCCTGCATTAAATGGGTATCTCGTGGGAGAATAACATCTGTTTCTGAGATGGTTCCCCCATATTCCCACTCTGCAGTCTCCTAGGAGTTCTTCCTACACCCTCTCCCCTCCCCATCCCCCACCCTA